>JARJHM010000709.1:0-165105 GCA_033356055.1 Carex pumila
TAGGATCGGTTTTTATAAAACACCGATCCCAATAATATCAAGATCGGTTTTTATAAACAATCGATCTAAATTAATGAACTATTAGGATCAGTTATTTGTTAGAACTGATCCAGATACTATCAAGATTGGTTTTTACAAACAACCGATCCTAATAGTTCATAAATTAGGATCGGTTAACCATATAACTCGATCTGAATAGTTTTTAGGATTAATTTTTTTAAGAAAACCGATCCGGATAGGTATTAGTATCAGTTGTTTCATATAGTCGATTCAGATAGGCCGATCCTAATTTCAGTTATTCTATAAATTATTTTAATAAATTATCTTATAAATTATTTCGATGGAGCATTTGGCAAACTGGAAGAAGAAAGAGATAAATTTCCAGAGAATAACATTAAAAAACAAATTACTTGATTAATTGGAGAGTACATGGGATTGAAGCAAATTGAGCATTCCAGGAAGTCGGTATGGATTGTGGTTATCTCCTTTTCTTCTCCAGTCTCGTTTTGAGAAGATGCAGGATTCAAAGTCTTTCGTCCCTTGGTTTTACTCTGAGATGGAGGATTCAAAGTCTTTCCTCCTTCGTTAGTCTTTCTTTGCTTGGCCATTTCGCCTTCGCCTTCTATGTCGTCCGAGAATAATTTCGCCATTGCAACCATTCAGTGTGGGGAGAGAGAGAGAGCAAGTGAAGTATGTGATATTGGCCAATTTTGCATTCATGTGTATAACTCATATGTTTTATTCTATGGAATAAAAAAAATTATATCTTTCTAGTTTCTTACAAAATTTCTATTACTTTCCAAAAAGTAAATTATGTATTAGGATCGGTTGTTATAAACAACTGATCCTAATTTATAAACTATTATGACCGGGTGTTTGTTAGAATCAATCCTGATAGTATCAATATTGGTTTATAGAAACAACTGATCCTAATAGATGAACTATTAGGATCGGTTTTTAGAAATAACCTATCCTAATAGTTCATAAATTAGGATCAGTTGACCAAAAAAATCCGATATTATTAGTTTTTAGGATCGGTTTTGTTAAGAAAACCAATCCAGATAGATATTAGTATCGGTTGTTTCATATAGCCGATCTAGATAGGCCGATCCTGATTTCAGTTTTTCCACTAGTGTGTCCAGTACATCTGTGGTGCTTATTTCAAAAGTTCTATTTTGATGTTCATTTTTGTTTTGAGACCTAATTTTTATATAGTTTTATCAAGTTATTAGGCTACTGCACAATTGATTCACACTATTCGTATTCAAAATTCAAATTATGATTTTTTTTTTATGTACGAATATATCTAACCCGTCCAATAATGCATTATACATATGAAAATATTATAGGATGATTAATTTCTTTTTTTATGTACATCTAGCTAATTCGTCCAATAATGCAAGCTCTCCCAGTCTTGCATATATAGACCTCTTAATTTCTGTTTTTATATGTTCGTAGACCTACTTTGTGTTTTTATTTGCAACGTGTACAGATATATAATTCATTTGGTTAGTTCTCAGATAATTTAAATAATTAAGATACAGTCCTTGAGTATTGGAATTTTTCTAATTATACATAGATAGCTTAGAAACTTGAATTATTTGAGAACCAAAATGTATTATTTTCTTATAAAAACAAAAGTAGCTCTAGCTAGGAATAATATATAATTTGCTGAACCATGTATTTGTCAAACATTATGGAACAATATTGCATAAATGTATTAATTTGTTTGGTGGTTTTCATGGAAGGTTACCTACAGTTTTGATGATAAAAAAGTTTAGTTTGTTTCACATTTGCAATAAGATTCAGTATGTATTTTGTTTAAATTTCTCATCTTCGGTCGGATGTCAGTCTTGTATGTTAGGCACCAGTTATGGCTTGTTAGATACCAGTTATCGATTTTGTTATGTTCTTGATTTTTTAAATATCAGTATTACTTATAGCATATTTTACAATATACATATATCTATTTCAATGTATAGTTGATATATGAACTGTTTATGTTTGCAAGAGGAGATATGCATACTTTGCATTACTTCATATTAATAGTTTAATACTTTCAGACATCATCCAGTGCCATATGGAAAACAAAAAAAATTATAGAATTTTTTTAGATACAAATACTTGATATATGAACTATTTACATTTGCATGATGATTTATGAATACTTGCAATACTTGATATTAATACTTTTAGTTATCATCTAGTGTCATATGAAAAAAAAATGATAAAATTTGTTAGATATGAATACTTGATGCATGAACAATTCACACATATATGATGAGGTATGAATCATTGCAATACTTGATATTAATACTTTCAGACATCATCTAGTGTCATATGAAAAAAATGATATAATTTGTTAAATACAAACACTTGATGCATGAACTATCTACACTTGCATGACGAGGTATGAATACTTACAATACTTGATACTTTCAGACATCATCCAATGCGATATAGAAAAAAATTGATATAATTTGTTAGTTACAAACATTTCATACATGAACTATTCACACTTGCATAACGAGTTATGAGTACTTGATAGACTTCATATTAATGCTTTCAAACATCATCCAATGCCACAAGGAAAAAATTTGATAGAATCAGTTAGATACAAATAGCTGATACATGAATTATTTTCACACTTGCATGACGAGGATGAATACTTTCAATATTTTATATTAATACTTTCAGACATCATTCAGTGCTATATGAAAAAAAAATGATAGAATTTGTTAGATACAAATACTTGATACATGAACTATTCACACTTGCATGATGATTTATGAATACTTGCAATACATACTTCTTATTAATATTTTTAGATATCATCCAGTGTCATATGAATTTTTTTTTTATATAATTTGTTAGATACAAACACTTGATATATTAACTATTCACCTTTGATGTTTATGTTCCTCTTCCTCATGTGGTAGTGAGTTATTTGCAAAGAACCAAGATTCATTAATGGTGAATTACACCAGTGCATACTAAATACTAAGAAATGACAGAAAAATAAAATTTGAAAAAAATATATAAATGTATGGATGAATAATTGATGTCTTAAGTACAAATACTTAAATGTGTATGAATGAATACTTAAATGTATATGTATGAATACTTAAATGTATATTTATGAATACTAAATATCTTATGTATGAATACTTCAATGAAGTATGTTTTGTTTCATTTAAATATTGTTTTTGTTTATTTTTTTGTAACATTTCAATTACATGATATGTAAAATTTGATAGATTATTTTTGTTTTGACAGTGAAACATGTGGCAACTATTTTTTTATTTTTAAAAATAAAATTGAATTAGAAAGCAATAAAACAATGTTCAATACTATTCAGCTCATTTTGTAAAATTAATCGAGGTATGCACATATGCTTGTAATACTCTTGATACATGAACTATTTACAATTGGATGACGAGGATGCATACTTTCTCAATGAGATATGAATACTTATGCAATGGATAACTCGAAAGTATATCATCATGGATCTCATTTGAAAGATAAAATTGTGTAAAAAATGTTTGGCGTTGTAGATTTACAAAATTTCTCACAAATCGTCAAAAATATTAGTTAGATTGAACGAAGAGAAAAAAAATCATTTAAAAACGTGTAAAAGATGGAGGAGTGATGTATCCAGTTTTTTTTTAATACTTGATATCTTAGGAAAGAATACTTGAGGTGTTATATATGAATACTTGATATATTATAAATGAATAGTTGCGCATATCAGTTGTAAAATACTTCAAATATTAGGTAGTTCCAAAATATTAAGTGGTTCCTCCAGATAGTTAGTAATTACTGAAGTAGTTAATGATTAGAAAAAAAAAATAGAATATTACGGAAAATAGCTGGATGCTCCCTAAAACCCTAACCTCTTAATTTAATGAACCATGTGGGTGATGCACATTTAATGAATCATGTGGGTGAACTGTCAATCTTGACATGAAATAACAATGTATTAATTGCAAATAAGAAAAAAACTATTTTGATGCAATGTTGACGTCAACAGCTGTGGCATGCTTAATTCAAAAGTTCTGTTTTGATGTTTATTTTTGTTTTTTACATATAGTCAGAAATATTAGTTAGATTGAATGAAGAGAAATTTTTTTTCTAAAAACGTGTAAAAGATGGGTAAGTGATGTGTCCAGTTTTTTTTTTTTTTAATACTTGATATCTTAGAGAAGAATATTTGAGGTGTTACATATGAATACTTGATATATTATAAATGAATAGTTACGCATTGTAAAATCTTTCAAAATATTAGGCAGTTCTAAAATAGTAAGTGGTTCCCCCAAATAGTTAAAAATTACTCAAATAGTTAATGACTAGAAAAAGAAATGGGAGAATGTTATCGGAGATAGGTGCTCCCTAAAACCTTAATCTCTGAATTTAATGAACTATGTGGGTGAACTGTCAATCTTGACGTGAAATAACAATGTATTAATTGCAAATAAGAAAAACTATTTTGATGCAATGTTGACGTCAACAGCTGTGGCATGCTTAATTCAAAAGTTCTGTTTAATTTGATGTTCATTTTTGTTTTGAGGCCTAGTTTTCATATAGTTTTATCAAGATAGGCTATTGCATAATTGATTCACATTATTCATATTCAAAATTCAAATTATGATTTTTTTACGTGCGCATATATCTAACCCGTCCAATAAAGCACTATACATATGAAAATATTATAGGATGCTTAATTTCTTTTTTTACGTAGCTAACTCGTCCAATAATGCAAGCTCTCCCAGCTGTCTTGCATAGACCTACTTCATACTTTCTGTTTTTAATTATATGTTCGTAGACCTACTTTGTGTTTTTATTTGCAAGGTGTACAGAAATATAATTCATTTGAATTTTAATTACATATATATATAGCTTAGAAACTTGAATTATTTGAGAACCAAAATGTATTTTTTTGTTATATATAATTTGCTGAGTTTATGGTACTATGCATATTATGATTTGTTACCGTGCTACGGCTCTATATTCGAGTTTTCAAATTCTAACGGTCGATCCGAACCGTTCATCTTATTCTCCATATTAATATGTGTTTGGATACCAAATTTTGACATTTTTTTTGAAACTTTTTACTATTTTTTTAAATTTATTGAAAATCACTGTTTTTGGATGATCCAGAATTTTCAGATCAAGTGATTTTCTAAATATCTAAAAAAATAATAAAAAATTTTCAAAAAATATAAAATTTGGTCTCCAAACACATATTAATATGCATAGTACCATAGTAACAACCGTGATATCGCTGTTTAAAATCTTGATCCGTATACGTACATGTTGGTTTAACATAATAGTTACTAGTCCGTATATAATTATATTCTGTCAAAGTCATTTTGAGTAGTAAAATGCAACTTTTCTTTTACTGATTAAATTTATATATGTCGTGCTGTGAGTGTGAATAATATGCTGTTACTTTATTCAGATGTCGTGTCCACGTCAACTTTTCATGTGTCATGCTAAGACCAAAATAACTGAAGGCAGCCACCGTATGTTAGTCACTAGTGATCACATGTACCATAACCAAACTTAACGTGACCGGTCATGTTTTGTTATGTTACTTACATTTTATTTTATCACGTTTAATTATCTTTTTGTAATTTAAGTTTGTTTATTAAAAAAATAATTACCAGAAAAAAATATAATTTTTTTTTGGAAAATTGTGAAAAAAAAAACAAACGATTTTGTAAAATACTTAAGATTTTAATGCATGTTGTATTTGGATCCGTATTCGAAAATTAGATACGGATATCCTGATATTTAAATATTTGTACAGATAGATATGGATATGGTTTTAAATTTTAATTATTTTTAATAAAATAGTAGATATATATTGTAAAATTTATTATATATTATGATAATTTTTTTGTTATTTATCATTATAAAAAACATATATCTGATATGTATTTGTTTAATATCTAATTCGTATGTGTCAAATATTTTGGATCCGAAAAATAAAAGCGGATATGAATATAATTTTAGCATTAATGTCCGTTCCGTTTGCACCACCCCTAGCTGGAGTATCTCTTCTGGCTACCTGATCTGAATTGCCCTGTTGGCCATTTTGATTATGAATCTTTCCTTCTCAGATTAGCCCCCATGCTAGCTATTATACCGTGACGCATAGGCCAAAACAATATCACGTGCCACGATAATTAATATATCTCTTGCAAACTCGGTACATTAATTAATATATATCTTGCACCGATCCATACTATGCCTAATGTTAATTAAATAACTTACAAATTACTCTGTTAATCTTCATGCGAAAGCGAAAGCAGATCTTACGAACATAGTAGTATCACTGGTTTTGTAAGAAATCACAAGTTCAAGCCGGAACCTTGCATTTTTCACGACCTAAAACATTCAAGCGTTAACAAAGTATTTCTGGTGTTCTCTATATTTTCTCTCTTTTTTAACAGTCATTGTTTTCGTTCTTAGATTGAGAGACGAGACAGAAAGATAGAGTTTATATAAAAATCAATGCACCTCTTTATAACGTGTTAGATTTTGAATTCGGATTTCCTATAACAAACGTACCAATTAATAAATCCAACACCTAAAAATCACGACTTTGACTAATGTTGAATTTTAAATTTAAGTTCTATTTTTAAAATCTGTAAATAAGCAGTCAAAATGATTCCCTCTTATTATAATATGAATATATTCTATTCTATTCTATTCTATTCTAGAAATAATATAAACACACAGGCATCCCGATCTACTTCGTCTTCTATAAACTCTCATATCCCAATCAAATTTTTTTCTTCTATAAACACTCCTACACCCAATTGTAATATTTATGAAATTACGAAACAAACCAAAACACAAAACATACTGACGTCGAAGCAAAGATATTCCTAATTCATATTCACTTTTCAGTCGAAATGGACCCAGAAATCGAAGTGACATCAACCACAGAGGCCCCAGAGATCGAGGTGACATCAGCCGCAGAGGCCCCAGAGATTGAGGTGACATCAGCCGCAGCGGACCTGGAGTTTGAGGTGACATCAGCCACAGAGGGCCTGGAGGTTGGCGGGTCATCATGCGCAGAGGGCCCGGCTGTTCGAAAATATTGGAAGTACGATTCTACTTCATCATTAGATTCTATTTTCCGTGCCCCCGCGCACATCAGATACGGTCGAGAATCTGATTTTGAGCCTAATTTGGTTTCTATTGGTCCCTATCACCGTGGACGTCCAAACCTCCAACCAATGGAAGATACAAAAGTCTGGTGCATGTCAAACCTTCTTATGATGCGGCCAGGTGATGAAAATCAAGGTGAAAACAAATGCTGGTTTTATAATAGAGGTGGAAGTAATATGGAGCGTGTTCCTGTCGACCCGTTTATGAAGTTTGAAAGCCGTGCTCGTAGTTTCTATAAAGAGCAGTTCGACCAGATTAGAGCTGTTGAATTTGTTCAGATGCTACTTCTGGACAGTTGCTTTGTTATCCGAATTTTACTCTCTCTCTTTGGAGCGATACCGGAGAGTATGGGTTCTCTAGAGGTGAACATAAAAGAGGTCAGATCTGACTTACTTCTGTTGGAAAATCAAATTCCCCTCTTTTTTCTTAACGTGGTGTATTACTGGCTTTTTCCAAATGTGAACGACCCCATCAACCTTACACGTGTTCTTCTATGTTTTATAATACGCGATTTGCCATGGAATTTCAGTGTCAATTGCTTTCATTTCGAATCAGACCATTTGCTAGACTTTTATTGGAAAAGCTCCGTACCAAAGACGGACCAATTAATTGAAATAATGAAAAGTCACAAGCTACACCACACAACCAGATGGGCACATATCCCCCGCTCATTGTCAAAGTTGATAGCAAATGCAACTGAACTTCACCAAATTGCAGGTATAAAATTTGAAAGTGATTATTATCGATCAGGTCTTGAAGTTGAATTTTCAAAGGGCATCATGCGAATGCGTTGCCTAAAGGTTGACTCAAATCTGGCAACCTTATTCGTAAATCTCATTGCCTTTGAGAACTCCAAGCCATTCACCCTTCAAATTATTAGCACCTATATAAAATTTTTGGATGATCTCATCGATTCAGAAAAAGATGTGGAGTTACTTCAAAAATTTGGCGTTATCTTTAACACACTGAGCAATCACACAAACGCGGCCACTTTCTTCAATGATATTGGTAACCTTTCTTTGATCCCCGAATACTTAGATAATCCTCTCTACTACTTGTTTGAGAATGTCAAGAGATATTATAAGTCTAGTTGGAACCGTAGATGGGCAAGCTTGCATAATAACTATTTCAATAGCCCATGGGCGGGCATCTCAGTGTTCGCAGGTGTGATCCTGCTAATTCTTACGATACTTGCGACATTCTACACTATCTATGCATACTACAACCCAAGGAACTAATTGGCTTTCAGTTTCAATTTCTTTACAATTTGCAATCTTGTTCTCTTAATAAGCATGTAATATTGTTAATTTTCCTTTTCCTTTTTTTTTTTTCGTTTGGTTTGGTTTGTTTCCCTTGTACCGCAATGATGTTTACCATTTGAATGGAAATTGTCATTAATGTACGAATTCATATCCTTTATTATTATTTTTTAAGGTTTGACGTGACGAAGGCTTTATTTGATATTTTTATGTGTTTAGATTCAGAGTTGTAGTTTAACTCCAATTTGATACAATATTTTTATGTATAGACTACATATTGCTTTATTTTGCTTTTGCATGCAATTAATTTGAAAACAATAGCTTGAGATGAGTCCGGTAGTTGTAAAGATTTGGGGGTAAGCCATTGAGGCCCAATAGCCCAATATTAAGGCCTATGACCGTAATATGTTGTCGGCCTAATGGGTCGTTCAAAAATCTTTCAAGTACTAATGAAACTTCCTATACGTCGATGCTCAACGAAAATGAACACGTTGACATCAAAGCATTGTGGATGAGGAATAGAAGGGCCTATCCAACGTTGGCAATGATAGCCCGTGACGTATTTGCCGTACCCGTGTCAACCGTTCCTTCTGAAAGTTGCTTTAGCTTGACGAACATGATTCTCTCCGACAAACATAATAAGTTGGGTGTACATGTTTTTGAGAGACTTGTGTGCTTGAAAGATTGGATTGATGCTGATGAGCGCAATCAATATCGAGATCAATCATAATCATCAACCAGAGCCGACACTGAAGAAACCAATACCGAGCTGCAGCCCAGGGCTAATTCGGATTCAAACAGTGTAGAAGAGAGCGAACAATGAAATGAATCCAAACTACTAGATAGGTAGCGTCGGTATAAATTTTTAACATCTTTTAATCTTTATGGTTATTTTTTAAATTATAATTTCTAAACATTTCAATTAGTTTTTAAATTATTCATTGTAAAGAAGAATTACTAAAAAAAAAATGTTAGAACTTTGCCTATGTTATTTTACATAACTAGTTTCAAGCCCGGAATAAAGGAGGAGGGTAACTTTTATTTTTTAATCTATTGTTTTAAAATAATTCATAATTATTTTTAAAGTAATTGATTTAATAAATTTTTTATTTATATTTTATTGTTTTAAAGTAATTAATTTAAGATATTTTTTATTTATATTTTATTTAAGCTATTAAAAATAAATGAACGTTTAGAAAATATATTATCAATTTAAAATTTAAACTAAAATTTTTGAGATATAAATAAATTATGAAACTATATAATTAGAATGAGAATTTGAAAATAAAATAAAATGACTCGTGTAAAGAAATAAATAAATAGATTTGTTCTTAGCCGAATAATATACAAATTTTCGCACGAATAATTTTTATATATAAGTTACAGATTTTCTTTATTTAGAAATTATAAAGATGTGACTTGATAATTATATATATATATATATATACTACTTGATATTAAACTATTTAGATTTTGAAAATCGAATTATAAACACGTAATAATATTTGTACAATACTGTAAAAAAAAAACAGAAAACAAACACAGAAAAAAAAAATCCGGACCAGACCCTACCCGGACCACCCAACCTCTGTATTTGTGAACCTGAGATGGGTACGGGTATGAAATGGATAGGGTAGAGTTTTTGAAAAAAAAAACTCGTCTACCAATGCCCGTTCTACCCGAGTATCCATTCTATCCGTTGCTTGCCACGGGTTTACCCAAACCCAGCCCGAGGTACCCGTTATCCAAACACTATGCTCACCTAGAAGAGAGCATCTATGTAACATATCTTTTTTGTTAAAATGAAATTTACAATTTAACTCTCCCAAAGTTTCAATTTGTTTTTAATTCGTTATATACTTGAACTGTATGAGAACCCATATCTCTGCAATGCATAGCATGAGCATTTATGTAGAGATGTATAGAATAAATATGCATCTTGATCTAAAGCCGGTTCTGTAAACTACTCAATATATAGATGAAGGTTTCCCAGAAACCGTGTCCCTTACTGTTTTGAGCACTAATTATTACATAGTTTTATCGAGTTTAATTGCATCTATAATTGATTGTTCATTACTATATAGAGAGAGAGTAAAGCTAATATACACTTAAGTGTATGGTACTCTTAAGTTTAGGCCATTTAATTTCTTTAAAAGTCATGCTATCATGACTTTTAAAGAAATTAAACGGCCTAAACTTAAGAGTACAGTACACTTAAGTGTATATTAGCTTTACTCATATATATATATATATATATATATATCCAAAATTGACCCAATGTACATTACTGCTCGGTGTGCGATCATTACTTCATTCATTACTGTTTTTTAGCTGATTTAATATGAGGAAAACTAGCACGTATTATGCTCACCAAGAGAGTTTAATGAATATAAAATTTAAAGTCTATTGTATTGGTTTCAAATAATGAATTTAAACTATTGAAACATGTGGAATTTTAATTTTTTTGATTTATTTAGTATGAAATGAAGCAGTCAAAATGAATAACTTATAAAACTTATAAAAATTGACGAAAAATGAATGCATTAGAATAACTTATAAAACTTTATTTTTCATCATTTTTTTACCGCTTAACTTTATACTAAATAAGTTCGAAAATTTTAAAATTATCTACACGCATCGCTCGTGAAGTACGTTGATTTCAACGGTTTGAATTCATCGTTTGAAGTCAATTCAATATATTTTGGAATTATGCTTACCAAGTTCTTCAGCCTTCTGTGAGCATAGCACACGCTAGCTTTGCTCGATTTAATATTGTCCTCTGATATATCTCAACTTTTGTGTGACCGACGTGTACGGTGTCTATTCAGGGATAGCGTAGGGGCCAGTATTATTTGTGATTAGAGATTCGTGCAGAACGTATTTTAACAGTTGAGATTTTCCCAGAAAACGCTAAAAGTTTGAGATATTTAAGAGGATGCGATAAATTGAAAAAATATTCATTCAAACTTATACAGATATATATACTGGATATCTTGTCCTACTTTTCAAAATCAGACGTACATTTTCGAAAATATGTGGGAATAGCTTTTGTTAGAATTAATATTCTAAAGTACTTAATTATAAGATCAATATATATGTACTTTTAAAAAAAAATACAACATATGTCAAAATTGTAAATAATAAACCTTCCTAATTTCAAGAGTGGGATTTTCTCAAAGATCCTGTCAAAGTTTTGCCACTTGTTGAATTACTATGAACAAACAATATAATTAAGCATTATGTAATATAATAAACTTAAACCCTAAACTCTAAATTTAATGAAGCATGTGGGTGATATATATTGGGCTAATAAATGAGATTGCATGTGAGGTGTTAGTTTAATGGTTTAATTTTTTGTATGCCCCTGCAGACTTTTATAATTTCTTATATACCCCTTAACACTTCAATTTATCTAATTTCTCCCTTAACTCTTAAAGCTCTTTCATTTTTACCCATTACACAGTAACTTTGAAAATAACTATAAAAATAACTATAGTTAAATCTCTAGTTAAAATAATAAAAGACAAAAGTACCCTTCTCCATTTTATTCTATTTTTTATTTTTGAAAGTTGACCTCTCCTCTCTCCCGTGCTCTCTTGTTACCTCCTTTGTTTCTCTGCTCCAACAAAATTCAGTCTTGTATTTCTGGAAACTCAAATTGTGCTTTTCATTTAAAGGAGGCATGGAGTGGAGAGTTCACTAGTATAAAAAACTCCTTCACCGATTCTTAATCACCGACTATTTTAATTGAAGCATCAGTGTTTTTACGTCTACACTGACACTTGAAAAACAGTCAGTGCTTGTTATCAACACTGACGGTTTTAAAAAAAAAATAGTCAGTATTGAACGCCAACACTAACACTGACGATTTTTTGAAAAAATGCGCGGTTAGAAAAAATGAAGCACTAAACCCTAAACCCTAAACCGTCAGTGTTAACGGTCTACACCGACTGTTTTTGCAACAACCGTCAGTGATTTTTTTTTTCATACCGCTGAAATTTTGGAAAAAACGCGCGGCTAGAAAAAATGAAGCGCTATATCCCTCTCCGCCAAAACCCTCTCCACCAAAAATCGGAAGTCTCCGCCAAAAATTGAAACCCTGATGGGAAAAAGGGCTCGCTGCCAAGATCCCCCACCCCTGCCTCATGCCAACCATCCCTCCATCCCCGATCCCCCACAGTACATCTCCAATTCACATCAAGCAGCGTAGCTTCCCGCAATCTCAGCCTCTGCGCCACCTCAGACTCGAAATCGACGGTTCTGATCGCTGAGAAACTCGGTGAATCTGGACTCGAGAACCTACGCGACGCTACCTCTGACTTGAAACCGACGGTTCTAATCGCTGAAAAATTCAGTGAATCTGGGCTCCAGCTCCTCGTGCGATGCTCTCATCGTGCGAAGCAGCACTAAGGTCAGATCTTGACATGAAATTTTTCTGGTAACCATGTTGATTTTTCTTTATCTTGGTTGTTTAATCAATTAAGTGATCAATTACATTTTTTTTTTCTTTCTTGGTTTCTTTAATCAAAAGGTGTCAAGAGAGGTATTTGAAGCGGCAAAGGGGCGGCTCAGAGTGGTCGGCCGGGCCGGAGTGGGAATAGACAATGTGGATTTGCAAGCGGCGACTGAGTTCGGTTTTTTGGATTGGAATTCTAACAAGACTAGTTATCCTGGGATGGTTAATGGGGGAGAGACTAATCGAAATGATAAAAGAGGCAGTGCAATACCATCTTCTCAGTGGATGCCTTTTGCGATGCTTTTTGCATCTATTTCTCTGAAGGCGTCTCCTCATGCCATGGACTGCATCAACGCTCACTATGAAGACTATAAGGTACGTGCGCTTTTCTTGTTTTGTTTCTCTAAAATTATAATTTCTCCACATCTGTGCACTAGCATGAAAGATGGCACCACCTTACAATAAAATTGTAAAGTTGGCTGGTGACTTGAATTCCATCTGGCATGTACTGGTTTTGGACTCAACTACTGTCGGACTTCCATGTCAAAATACTTTGCCAATTTTGTTGTTGTGCAAATTGAAATCAAGAAAACAATGACAGGAGGAGGAAAATGAAAGCATTTGTTGAGACTGGTACCCAACTACTTAATACAATTTTTTTTTTCATATTGCATTTGTTGAGACATAATTTGTATTAAATATAATTTCTGTTTTTTATTCATTTATATATCACTTTAAATTAAAACAGAGAAAGAAGATAAGTCGGGTGGAGCTGGTCAGGTGGCTCAGGCACACCAGCACAAGGTTTCTTCTATTGTTTTTTTTTTTTTTTCCGTTTTACTTTTTGCTTATCTCTGTCAGATCCCAACTTTGATGCTTTAATATCCGCCCTATATCCTGATATTGACAGATTTGAGAAAGAGGTATTACATCTTTTAACGCATATATTTTTTTTTATAAACTACTTGGCATGTTATATTTTCTTTTGAAATGAGGCTATGATACTATGCATAGCGCATAATGGTCTGTACTATGGATCAAGATCAGCTCATAGAAGTTCAAACTCTTAATTTCTCTTATTTAGAATGGCTGAGAAAACAAATTACCTTCTGTTCATGATAAATGCTTTTCAGAGTCTAGAGGATGAGATCGTCAATGAAACTGAAATGCAGTTAGTAAGACATTCCCTCTCTTTCGGCCGATTTCAGGTACTTAGTTTAAATTAGTGAGGTAATTGTCTGTTTTCTAGATGATAATTGTCTATTTCATTTGGTCAGTTGCTGCTAGATGATAATTGTCTGTTTCATTTTCTGAGAAACAAGTCTTATATTTTGAACAGTTCAGATCCACAGTAATTGATGAAATGCTGTGCAACAATGGTCTGTTGAATCTTCCGTTTTAATCTTACTGTTTTCTGTTCTTTTGCATGCTTAATTAGGTCTTTGTATCTGGAAATAATGCATTAATCCTATTAAAAGTTTATTAAAATATGTGATTAATCTTAATAGTGAAAGTTATAGGGGTGGGTTTAGATGCAAATTACTTTCTTACTTCTTGTCAGGCCTTCATACAATCCCTTTTACAAAAATAAATTTATTAGGACCTATTTGCATATTTTATAAATTGTGGTACTGTGATGAGTTACAATGATGCATTTTTCTTCTACTGTTTGGGGTTCTTAGAGACTGTTTTGACTGATGCAATGTACTAGTATGCATGAGTTCCATTACTCTTCACTTGATCTAAAAATTCTAGACCATTTGAGATTAGTTATTTTGTTGGAATTACAGCATGTTCTTTTTGTTTTTTTTGTGGCTGGTATAATTGAAGTAAACCAACTTTTCTCCATTGCAGGAACTATAGTTTAATGAAGATGAAAAACTAAGGAAAAACACCAGTAAATCACCTGTACCAGTAAATCACCAATTAAACTAGGATTGAAATGTCGAGTGAACAGCAAAGTGTGGTTGGAGAAGGCAGCAGCCCTCGAAATCATTGTGGTACCAAACTGTGTTTTTTTTTTTTTGTGAAATTAATTTAGAGAGCCGTGTTGAGGGTTTCGCCCCAAATTATAAGTTGACCTATTAAATTATGTAATTTATATTTGCATGTTTTGTTCATATTTTAGTTGTATATTTTTTTATATCTGTCATGTAAATTTTGTTATAGTGTGTTCTTTGGTGAATTAATCTATTATGTTGTGTGTTTTTTGGTGAATGAATATATTATGCTGTCTAAATTATTTGTATGATACATTGTTTAACATCAATAAATGTTAAATAGTAATATATGGCTAGCAAGAATATGGAGGCTAGCCCAAATATAAATAGAACCATGCCGAAATTTTTATATCAACACTGATGGTTATAAAGCTAATAACAACTGTTTTTAATATATATATACTGACATTTTTAACATCAACACCGACTCTTTTTTAAGCGTTGGTGTTGGTGTTCAACACTGACGCTTTTTTAAGTGTCAGTGTTGAGCACCAACACCGACGCTTAAAAAAGCGTCAGTGTTGTGCTCAACACTGACTCTTTTTCAAGCGTCGGTAAAAGGTAACCTTCACTGGCGCCGGCTTTACTGACGTCACTATAACAGTCGGTGTAGGGGTATTTCAACCGTCGGTGAAGGGATTTTTTGTACTAGTGGTTGCCGCAACAATGACAATAGTAATGATAACTCTTTTACAGCACCTGTTATTACATCCTAACATTAGCAGGTTACTTTGAGTTCCGTACAGATATGAAAGTGCACTAAATACTACTCTAAATCCAAACTAGAAGAAAACATCCCTACTACAAAACTACTGATATAAAACCAATATTGTAGAGAATCATTGACTGAGTCGGTTATTATCTTTGATTTCTTAGTTTAAATGAGATAGCATTTGCATTATAATTATAAATTGAAGTAAAATTGAAACTTTTGTGTGCAATTTACTGATATCAAAAGTTAAGATTTCTACTTTTTAGTTAGTTTTCTGTTGCATGGTGCATCTTATTCTTTTTTCCTTTTTTAAAATAATGTATAATGATTCTTCGTTGCTGGTTTCTGACTTTGTAATTTTGTTTCTTGAGTTCCCTTAATTTCTCTCCAAACATTTTGAGGCTTTGTAATTAAATCAACCAGTGACTAGCAGCTATCACAGTTATCAAAGATAAAGATGCGTTTGTTAGAGATTAAAAAAAAAAATTCGCTATGAATGAAATAAGTGTTAATAATTATAGCCTTCATACATCTGAAAAGGCTCCCAAAATAAGCAATTACATCAGTCAGGTAGCTACAGGCCTGAAGAAAAGAAAAAATGAAAATTTAACAAGGAATTAAGTAAAATTTTCTCATATGCATATCTGAGATATTGTCCACAATTAACTAAAATTTTCTCATATGCACTACTTGATAATAGTAGCTCACATATTTACACTACATATTGCTGAGAATTTCCAGACAAGACCCAGAGAGTACTGGTACAAGTATAGATACCAAGTTATTAACTAATAATATGTACCAAGAAATATTGGCTGCTACACATACCGTACCAGCTAGTAATAATCATGAAAATAGTGGCATGATTCTGCTTTTGAAAATTAAGCAGGAGATTGACTTCTATTATGACAAAAGCTACTGGAATGGTACGTAAAATAATCTAATCGGGTGGAAATCTAGATTTTGTAAATTGTTGGTACTTCAATTTATGTATCAAGAAGTATTGGCTGGTACTTCAGTTGACGGGGAAACCATACAGATATAACCTTGCAAAAATAATTTCCAAATTAGAAGACGTACAAATATTTTGATCTGCTCTCTTTTATGTAGTTTTCTTCAGTTATATCACATGGAAATGATAAGGGCATAATGGGAAATAAATAAATTAGACAATATTCTATTGTGAATAATTAACTCTCTAGTTAAATAGAAAAAAAAGATGAGAGTTAAGGAATATATTAGATATAACAAAGAGTAGAGGAGTAAATAAAAAACTTAAGAAGTTTTGAAGGGTATATAGAAAATTATCCTTAAAAAAAAAAAAGTTAGCGAATAGAGATTTAGACGGAAATGCATCTTATCTCTATAGGCAATGGACCCTGGTTGCTCCAGGTTCATTGCGGACCAAATTTTTTTTCTATTTCTATACACAATAGACCTGTACACCATATCTATCTAAAAAGATGCATATTTTTGCCTTTATTCTCCCCCAGATAACCCTTTCTTCTCAGATCGACTCCTCTTTTCATTTCTTCCCAAATCGATGACCCTTCCTAGTAAATCCAAATAACCAAATTGATGCGAGAAAACACAGAATCGGCCTCAAGTCGCGCTGCCAAATCGTGAGTGAGAGAGCCCGTGCACGAGAATCCCACGCCGGAAAGAAAAAAAACTTCTAGTCCAGAGCTCAATCGGGTTTAAAAATCAGAAAATCGGTCTAAATTAGAAAAATCGGCCTGAAATCGGTGAAAAATTACTTGATTCGGCCGATTCAAGCCTGTTCAACCCGGTTTTCGCTAAAAATGAGCTGCCGTGTAACTAAGTCGAAAATCAGCTGGGTGTCGTCCGATTCCGATCTCGACTGATTTGCAGACTAGTTAGCATCTTACCAGAGCAAATTAAGATTCAGAAAGCTAAAGAGGGGGATTGCAATAGGGGGTTGTCTCCGCTAGCTGTGGTAAAGAAGTTAGCATACCTATTTTTCAATGAAGCCCAGTCCCTGTGTGGGGTTGACCGCAAAGTCGATGAGGTGAAGCTTCAAGTGAGTCAAATGCAGTGCTTTTTAGAGGATGCCAACTCAAAAAATAAGACATGTGATAAGAGGATCAACTATCAAGAGATGGGTGCATGATGTGAGGAGTGTCACATATGAGACTGAGCATGTGATCGACACATTCCTTGTTGAAGCCAACTATCAATGGCTTGGTCTCATACCGAACGAACTATTTCCTGTCGCACTCTCGGTGAGAAGATTTCTAAGATCCAAGCCAAACTTTGCATAATCTCCGAAGGTAAAACTACTTTTGAGATACCGGATCTTAGTGGAGATCGAGGTCACTCTAAAAGCCTTCTCCAAAAACAACCTTCTTTAAAATGTCATGTGCTTCTTGATGTTAATAACATTGAAGTTGTCAGTTTTGAGGCTGAAAAGAGATATAATTAATTTGTTGTTGCGCGGGAGGAGCTTCCAAAGCCGGTTTGTGGTTTCCATTGTCGGATCTGGTGCCTTGTAGGCTTGGCAAAACCACTATAGTCCAAAAGATGTATAGTTGTCCAACTATAAAAAATCATTTTGATTCTTGCATATGAATAACTGTCTCCTAAGGCTGTGCTGCAGAACGCGGAGGGTAATGCCTCATTAAAGGGAAGGAAGGGGTGATGGAGGTAGCCAACCGACCAAACAGTGTTTTTACACCCCAAATCGGTAGGTACAGATCTGGCCAAAAAAAGCACGGCAGTCTCCTCTCTTCCCCTTCGCACAGTATTGCCTACCCTCCGCCACCTCTTCAATTCTCTACTTTTGGAGCAGGGGAGGACTGTCGGTCAGATATGGTATGGCGATCTCTTTCCCTCCGTACAGTGTTTTCCTCCTTCCTTCCCTCCGTGTACCTTCAATTGGAGCACGCCCTAAAATGCAAGAATCAAAATGATTCTTTACAGTTGAACAATTATACATTTTTTGGGCTAGAGTGGTCTTTCCAAGCCCACCAGGGCACCAGGTCCGACAATGGAAACCACAAGACGACTTTGGGAGCTCCTCCTGTGCAACAGTATTATGCTCTGACATTATTGTACAGAACTCATTGTGGCCTCAATCTAGTCGTCACCCTTTTGTTGTATGTGTTGATTCATATGCTCCTAAGAAGTTATTAGTTTTTTTGTCTTCGTTAGAACAGAATATATGACTTTGACCGATTGCAGTCTGAATTTGGAAATGCGATTTCCGTTTCTGAATTGGTTTGAACAAGGATGATTTATGTATGAATTTACTACTTTAGTTTGGTTTGCAGAAGTGAATTGTTATTACTTATTAAGTGGTAGTATTAACATCCTACAAAAAACAGAAGATTATTATTTTGATTAATATGTTGCCCCGTTCAATGTGTTCTTAGTTGCACATGTGTTCTTATTATGATTAATATGTTAATTATCCAGACATATTTTGGCAAACATTTACGATATTGTTTTGTAAAACTTACCTTTTTTTTAAATTAAACAATTAATTTACGTAACTATTTAAGGGGTGGTATGTTAAGAGTGGCCTGGAAGTGCAATCTAATCAATGCAAATTATTTAGCATTTATGTTCTTTGAGTTTGATGTGAGTTTTGTATTAATCTGGTTTGGTGCTAACAAAACAAAGCATAAAGGAGTAGGCGGAGATATGGAGATCTAATTTTAAAAATCATTGTCAGTAACTGGTTCAGTATAATTTCGTAATAACGTAGGCCTATATGTACTGATCACGCCATCAAATACAGGTGGTAGATAGACTAAAGTTTTATTTTTTTAGCCTAGTTGGTAGAAATCAATTAATCAAATACATGTGCTACTTGAGAAAAAAATTTCAGTGATGAGGAAAGCAAAGCAATTAGAGAAGAAAGATTACCTGGCATCGTTCTCTCAGAACAAATATGCCTGTTATATATTTCTTTTGTTATATCCATGTAAAACTTGTAAAATTTTAGAAGTTTTTGTTGTATATAATTTTCCTATATAAACCTTCTAAGTATTTTTCCCTCCGACTCAACAACAAGTGTCGAGGTGAAAAATTGAATTATGATAGAAATATAATTCTCGAGGTGATGCTTGATTGGAAAGGAAGTATCACTCTTAATCAATTATTCCTTCTTTTTATATAGTATTCGTCATCCTCCAACCTTTTTCTTCTGCAAACTAAAACCTTTGTAGGTTTCAATGACAATATTAGTAAATTTTAAAATTGTGAAGAATAATTATAAATTTTAATAGGAATAAATTATCTCTATCAATAAAATATATATTAGCCGTATATTAAAATTCGATTTAATATCATGTGATCTATTCTATTCTATTTTATTAAATTTTCATCTGCTTTTTAAGTTCCGTTCAGACTTCAGACCCATTATTATTGTTTTTTTTTTATATTCCACCCATCATTATTGCCGATTTTTGTATTAATAGGAAAATAAATAAATAATAACTAAAATGGAGAACGAATTTGTGAAATTTCAGAATATAGAAAAACCATTATCATTTATAACGTCTAGATAATTCAATTCCGATATTGCTAATTAACAATAAAAAAAAAAGGCTGGCCGTTAGGGTGTGCTCCAGAAGTTTGTCGCGCAGAGGAAGGGGATGGGAGAGAAAGAAAGGGGAACGTGATCATGTTACTCCGTCTACATTCCAAATCAGGGGTACGAATTTCACAACTTTCTACGCTTGATTTTCCCCTACCATAGTGTTGTCTCCCCTCCTCTCCTCTTCAATTTCCTCGTTTCTGGAGCAAGTAAACGAGGCGTGCAGTAGCGGGCTGAGTGCGTCTCCCCTCCTCTCCCTTTAATGAGGAATTTGTACCCCCGACTGGAGCACACCCTTAGAACCCGTTTGGCAACCCAGTAGGGAATAGAAATAGGTGTGGGAATCAAAAATTTTGAACTAAATTTTATTGTTCACTGTGGGAATAAAAATTTAGCTCTAAACAAATTTTTATTTCCCACGCTGAATAGTATGTGGCTGAACGGATCCTTATGGTCCAGCACCGTAGGATTCTTTCTTTTTTCTTTTTATTTATTTTCTGGTTTCACTTTTCCAGCGTTGGCAAAACAACTATAAAGGTATATGTCACTGACAGTTGAGAGGAATAAACAGATAGCTGGAGCATCCAATTGGATTTCTTTTCTGTACTGGTATGGATCATGTTCCAATTGGATTTCTTTTACTATGTTCCTCTTAGGCTTGAAGTAGGTATTTTTTATCGCTGGGAGCAGCCGGTGATAGAAGATGACGGGCAGAACTCTTTTTTTTTTTCTTTTCCGCTAGGAACCAGGCCGTAATACTACATAACGTCTAGGGTTGAAACCAAATCAAATTTACTCTAGTTTGAATTTGAGATTGAATAAAATTTGAATCAAATTAGTTTTATTTGTTTTATAACAAAATTCAATCGAATGAGTTAATTGTGATTTTTTTTTTCGAATCGAAATTAATCGGATTACAAACTACGAGCAGTTTTTAACAGCCCTATCGGCCTTAGTTATTTTTTTCGAAAATGGAATAACTTAAATTAAGTATTGTATTGGATCTTATATGATCATATAAGGTACCTATTTGTACTTATTTGAAATAAAATCTTGATTTTGCACTAAGTCACTTGCGTTGATCTAATTGAAATGGTACATGTTAAAATAAGATTTGAACCTAAATAGTTTGTGAATCAATTTTGAACAAACTATATTCAATTTGAGTTTGAATTTAAATAAGATTCAAACTGAACTGACTTGATTTGTTTTAGAACAATCGAACGAGTTAATTGTGAAAAAAAATTCGAATCGAAATCAATTGAATCACAAATTACGAGTTTTTTGACAGCCCTAATAACGTCCAAAATCATTATATAATAAGTGTTAATGTGATTTTGCTAATCAAGACATGATAGTTCTGAACGTTATATAAAATCACGTTTTTCTTGTATGTCAAAATTTTACAATTTTCTTCTCTATTATTGATATTATTTTATTTATTTTTCTATTAATAAATATTTCGGATCATTATTGCTATCGCAACTTGTACAAATAAAGAAATAAGCAGCACTTTCAACGCGTAATGAAATGAGAGCAAGGGAATCTTCATTAATTACAGTGGTGCGGCGACCTACGCATGTTATGTTTTATTTTTATTTGACTGACATCTGACAGCAGAGGTACGTGTCAAGTTAACTGATACGATATAGATCTAGATCGGATGATGAGAGTACTTTTATTTGTACTTATTATGATAAAAGAAAATTATATTGATCCGTATCTAATTAACAAAATAATATAAAAAATGTTATTCTTAATTTTTTTTTCAAATACGGAACAGGTCAGGAAATGCATAATAATATGTTATTAATATTTTAATTTATATTTTCGATAAAATATTTTTTCCATAACAAATAATAAATACATCTAATTTGTGTAATAAAAATTTAATAAAATACAAAATTTTATTATCATCATCGTATAAATATATATTTCTATAAATAATTATCTTATTAGATAAGGAGTAAACAATGGTCTTTATTAATAAAAAGAATTATCTTTATGATCCGTATCTTATAAAGATTTTAACCGTACATATCAGTCTTGTTAAATATGATAAAATCAGATAAACTGATAAAAAAAAGTGATATTAATTAACATCCCCTGTAGGCTATACAAACCATATAATATATAATAAGTTAACTAGTATGTTTGAATCCGGACTGCGTTAATAACAGAATGAAATCTGCTGCGATCCGAGTTTGATGAACAGTACCTGCAATCTCTGCTTTTTCAAATCTAACCATTCAACTTTTTCTGTGCACGTATCTTCAAACAGCTAGTTTTTTATGCACGCATCTTAAAAAAAATCAACAGTTGGATTTGGAAAAGCAGGAATTGCAAGGTACTGTTCATCAAATTCGGATCGCAGCAGATTTGTTTCCGTTAATAACCCGGAAGTACTCAACGTACTACAGTTATTGCCAATTTGTCACCCACAAATTTATTCCCCCCTCTCATTATCTCGCGGTGTTTCCTCTCTTCTCTCACACACACCCACTTAAAAGTTCAAACATATTGGACATGTGGGTTCTCTCAGGAAAAAAAGACTTTAGATCTCTGTTCGCATGTAATTATTGAACATGTAATCACATGTGTAGATGCGTTAAGAAAGAGTTGCTCCAAGAGTCCAAGTCATAAATCGGTTCTCTATTAAAATATATATTAATTTTAAGTATTATAGTTGCAATTTTTGCTTTTTTTAATGGATGTCTTCAAACAAAACTAGAAACACGTGATTTGACATTATTGTTGGTCGAACAAATTAAGATACATTATGCGAACATATATGTCACGTAACAGGTTCATAACGCAACGTGATAGAAACACATGACATAATGTACTGTGATGGAACTTTAGATCTATATTCTCATGTGATTAATATTGGAGATGTAGTTACTTATATATATATATATGTAGTTATGCTTCAAGAGTACTCGATCTTAAACCATAAATTTGGTTCTCTGTTAAAATAATCTTATTTCACTCAATAAATATGTGATTTAGTCTCTAGCATTTTTCAAAATCCCAAATTTGTGTTATAGGTGAAAGTCTAATTCTAGTGCATTACTAAATTTATATAGCTTAAATTGTTAAGTTTTAACGTACGCCTAAAAAAACATAACACATGCACTTTCCAACTTATACCAATCATACTTATTTAGCTAAAAAAGTCGGATAGCTAAAAAATGGAGGCATTTGTAACAATCATACTTTTAGCTATCTGACTTATTGAGATTCAAATAAATTCTTAGTCTATGGTAATAGTCAAATTGATTTAACTATTTTTGTTCAATAAAAGATGAACTGAATATGTAACACAACCATGTGTGACATGGTGAAAACAATAACACAAGATATATACGCATATCTTTGCACATTCAGAGAGAGAGAGATATCAATAATTTTACTCCATAACCAAACATTTAATTTGTCAAGCAACAAGTTCAACCGCTTCTATATATAACATTAATTTTACTTCATAAAGTAACAATAAAAATTAATAAGTAACAAGTTCAACGTGTAATGATCCAAGTGCAACTGAGCAAGTTGTCGAGGGAATCTTAATTAATTAGATAATTGGTATATAGGGACCTACACAAATTACTTTGTATATATTATCTTATTGACACTTGAGTCCTTGACAGAAGACAGCTTCCTCGATATAATGAAATAATCAAATAACAAATCATAGGAGATTATGAAGTTTCCAAAGAGTAGGGGTGTCAATTAATGGTTACGGTAAGGGTTGGGAGAAAATATTTCATATCCATACTTGTACAAATTATTTTTATCTGTATCTTATTTTTATCCACTACAAATTACTTTATTTATACTCTATTCTTATCTATTATGATTACCGGATAACGAAACAGTAGCGAATAAATAACTGGTAATGTTATTATAATAAAGAAAATATTATTTACTAAATAATACACTAAAAAAAAAATCATTTCACAAATATACACACGTCTTAAAAGTCTAAACTTTATTTAGATTTGTTGTAATTTTTATATTTATAATAAAGGCTAAAATTAGTAATTTATATATTTAAAATGAGTTTTAATAGACAAGCCAATAAAATGGGTAAATTTGTGAGTTTTTTGAAATTTAGAAGAATTCCTTTTATAAACCATAATTAGAAAATTTGTTTTTATCAAACCAAAATGATTATTTTATTTTTTTACAAAAATAACAAAGACTGAATAGCCAATTCGGTCCTGCAATTTTTTTTGAGACCAAATTGGCAATTCGGTCCCCACTTATTTCATATATTTTCGTATTAAATGGTGTGGCCATTGGTGTAAATGCCAATTTTTTGGGACCGAAATGTCAATTCAGTCCCCAGTGTTTTTTTTTTATCTTGGACCGAATTGGCATTTCGGTCCCATGTTTTTTTTTTTCCTTTTTAAAAATACCCTTCTTCTATAATTGCATTAATTATCTTTGAATAATCATAGATAATATTTCAATGATCTTTGAATAATAATAATTGAAATCATAATCCATTAAAGAATAAGCAAACACACACAATAAATAGTAAAATTTTAATGGGTAATTCTTGAATAATCTCTTAGGATTTTAAAAAAAAAGTTAATACTGGTCGTTGTATGTCTACCATTAATAGAAAACTTAAACTGAAATTTTGAAGCACTAAACTATTTTGCAATTCAGATTATGTCGAATGCCCGGGGGGGTCTGGGGGATTAGATCCCCGGGCAAGGTCCCGACCGTCTTGTACTCTCGTCCCTCCCTTTCTGAATTGGGGTCATACACCTCAATTCAACTTTCATGGCCAAAGTTATATTGTTTAAAGTTAAAAAAAAAAAACGATGTTTCCATGCGAAAACACAGCTAACGCACCAATGCTTTATATCTTGCTTAACGACGACAGAAGTGCATTGATATTTCATTGTCAAAACATCGATAATGCACCCATGCTCTCTAAATGACCATAACTTTAAAATGCATTTACTATTTATTGTATGCGTTTACTTATTTTTTTAATAGATTACGGTTTCATTTATTATTCAAATATTATTGAAATTATCTATGATTGTTCAATATATATATTTAAAATTTGATAATTTGTATTTTAAGTTGGATATTAATAAAAATGTGGGTAAATTGCTTTACATGCAAACTCAAAAATTCTACAATTAATAATTACACTACAAAAACTTAAATCACAATTTTTTCAACACGCCGCCACAGAAAATTCGAAACCACAAGGGACCGAATTGCAAATTCGGTCCAAGGTGTTTTCGGATTTTCTGTGGCCCTGTGTTGGAAAAATTGTGAAATAAGTGGGGACCGAATTGGTATTTCGGTTCCAAAAAAGAAAAAAAATCCGGGACCAAATCGGCTGTTCGATCTTTGTAGTTCTGTCAAAAAAAAGTAATCATGTTGGTTTGGTAAAAATGAATTTTTTAATTATGGTTTATTAAAAAAATCAATTTAGAAGGGTAAATTCGATATTATGAATAGAGGGGACATATATAATTTTGAAGTTTTGGAGGAGTATACCTGAAATTCTGCCTTTTTATGCTAAGTACGTGAGTTCTTTCAGAAGAAAAAAAACAAAAAGCAACTTTACATTTCTGTTCTCACATGATTTTTGGATATGTAGTTATTTGTATAGTTATGCGTCAAAGAGAGCAAGAAAAAACAAAGGAACTTCACATGATTATTGTGTATGTAGTCACTTGTATAGTTATGCGTCAAAGATTGCTCTCTTAGACATAAACTCGATTCTCTATTACAAGAGAGTCTTTATTTAAACACAATTGTTGCAATATGTTTTTTTTTTTTTATTATGATGTTTCTAAACAATTTAGGGACCTTTTTTCACTCAATAAATATATGTGCTTGTGATTTATATATTTTGTTCACTAAAGTTTTCCAATATATCTCAAATTTGTGTTATAAACGGAAGTCAGACTTTAGCGCGCATCACTTAATTTTTTTTTAACATAACACAACTTTCCACCTTGTAACAATTATACAATAAATTTTGCAATAATAGTTGAGTTAAATTTGTTTTTTTATATATATAATGAAAAATGAACTGAATGTATAAAACGTGATTTATGATAACAATAACATTACATATTTATGCACATATAAAGATGGTCAGTGGCTAATTGAATATGATATAAAGTAATTAAGAGTTAAAGTTTATTTTTATTTTCTGAAATTTTTAAGGATTTATTCTATGACTTTAAGATCTTAAATTTAAAACTATGAAAAATTGAATTATGATAGAAATCTCGAGGTGATGCTTGATTGAAAAGGAAATATCACTCTTAATCAATTTTTTTTTTTCTTTTTTCTAAGTATTCGTCATTCTCCAACATTTTTCTCCTACAAACTTTTTTTTTTTGATAAAAGTGGTTGAAAACCACGAGTTTCATTAGAAACTAATATGTTCATACAAAATGTGCCTAATGGTAGATACAAATAACAGAAGCATACTGGAAGAAAATTCAATTGAGTATCCTCTCATTGTTAGGCAATTAGAGAATAGACTAAGACTAAGTATTATATAACAGATTGTAAGACATCATTCATGTCAGAGCTTAAAGCATACAAAACAGTTACAACAGTATAGTGGTAGTTACTAATCAGTCAAAGAACTACTAGCAAGTGATGAGTTGGCAGTAGGGTTTTGCAAGAAGGCATCATCCATGGCATCACACTCTCTATCTCTAAGATAGTCAGAGAGGTCTGACCCCTCTAATTCATGACAGGGATCTTCCTCGGAATCCCAATAGTTGTTGTCTCTCGTGGATATATCGATCTCCGACAGAATTATAATGGTGCCCGTCTAATGCAATTAAGTGACATCCATTGATAAAATCATGGTTAGTTTAAGAAAGGTCTCATCGTTGTTAGATTTACACTAGTAAGAACATAATGCTATAATTTGGGAACCTATAGAAGCTAGAGTTGGTACAGTAGTATATTGAAGCAGATTTTATTTCTATTTAACCAGATAATCCAAAGGGTTGCAGCTCGTATTAAATCTATGAGTAAACTATCCTTTAGAGGGATACATGCATCTAGTAGCCAGAGATCACTTATAATGACACAGTCAAATGTGAAATTGTTGTGTGTTGCTATCCAAGACTAGATAACTGATATAATGGGACAGGTGATAAACAGATGGTCTATGGTTTCATTTTCATTGCAAAAGTGGCACTTATGGTCCCCTGCCTAACCTTTTTTAGCTAGATTATCTTTAGTCAGTATTTTACCCTCCCTAATTAACTAAATAATATTTTTGTTTTGCAAAGTGTTCTATAGTCTAACCAAGTATATAATGAATGAACAGTAAATTGGCCTGTTGTTGACCATTTTCAGTAGATTGAGTCTGGGCTTATGGTATTGGTACAATGTGAGGGTAAATAGAAAGAAGTTGAAAGTTGTGTCCATTATGTGAGGAGGACTCCAGTGGATTGTTGACCATCTACAAACTAAAACTTTAGTTTGTAGATTTCAATGACAATATCTGTAAATTTTAAAAATGTGAAGAATAATTATAATTTTTAATAGGGATAAATTATTACTATCAATAAAATATATATTTAGCTGTATATTAAAATTCGAATTTAATATCATGTGATCTATTCTATTATATTCTATTAAATTTTCATCTGCATTTTTAGTTTCGTTCACTTCAGACCCATCATTATTATTATTATTATTTTTTAAATCCCATCCATTATAATGAGTCCTTGTCCCCTCCGGTACCTGAGGTGCAATTAATAAAAAATGGACGGTTCAAATTAATTTCATCCAGGCCAAACTCAATCCGATAGCGGTTGAAGATGTAAGGGATCTGCTTTGAAATTCGTGCCAAGTGAAATGAACGGTCAGTCATCTCTTTTAACTCAGGTACCTGGGGTGATACAGATTCCATTATTATTGCTACCAAAATCGAGAATTTTTTATTGATAGTAATTAATAGAAAATAAGAGATGAAAATAAAAAAATACAGTTATTTTTTTATAGATAGTAAGATCAGTACTATTTATACCGATTCTAACATTTTTCTTTTTGCAAAGTTTGGATCGTACTTTAAAACAGATAAAAAAAAGTTAAAATCAATATAAACAGTACCAATTTTAATTTTGTAAAAAAAATTTAAAATTAATATAAATAATACCAATTTTACTATTCAATAAAAAATAATTGTACTATTTCTGTTTCTTTCTCTCTCTTTTTATTAATTACTACCAATAAAAAATCTCCCGCAACTTACCTACTTGTACCAACAAAGAAATAAGCAGCACTTTTAACGTGCAATGATATGAGAGCAAGGGAATCTGGGCGACCTACAATTATTGTCAATTAGTCCTCTCCTCTCTCTCACACACACGTGACACACACTTCAAAATTCAAACATGTTGGACACGTGGATTCTTTCAAGAAAAGAAGACTTCAAATCTCTGTTCTCATGTGATTATTGAGGATGTAATTAGTTTTGCGTCAAGAGTTGCTCCAAGTCATAAATCGGTTCTCTATTAAAAAATAATAATATTGATTTCAAGTATTATAGTTGTAATTTTTACTTTTTTAATGGATGTCTTCAAACAAAACTAGAAGTAGGGTTGTTCATCGGTTCAGTTCGGTTTCAACCAAATTGAATTAGTCAAATTAAAGTTATAATTCAGTTTCAAAAATAAAACCGAACTAAACCGATGTAGTATTATAATTGAACTGAACCAAAGTTTTATTTTTGTTTTGTTCGATTCAAACTAAAATATATTACATTTTTTGTTTAAAGCAATTGATTTAATAAACCAAGATATATTAAGAAATAAACCGAAGTATTTAAAACAATTGATTAAAAAATAAACCGGAGTATTAAGAAATAAACCAGGACGGTCCGGACCAAATTCATAATATATAAAAATTCAACCGATTCAAGTATTTTGATTTTGAAAATAATCATGGGATATAAAATCCCCTTGAGTTAGTACTAAACAATACTTGACTAAAATGGATCTAAACAGACACCGCCGAAGCATAGCGAGGCACTCCTCTAGTAATTCGTTATTTCGGAATTATTTTTAATGAATAACCTATTATTATTTCCTGAGTAGTGACTAATATATAATTTCTGGAAAAATCGGTTTCGGAAAAGAAATCCCAAATCAAATCCATTATCAGTTCTTAAATCGGGTTCGTACCCTTAATGAAAATATCATCGTTCTTTGCGGACCTGTGCTCTCTCAACTGCAAAGCAAAATAGCTACAAAACTAGGCACCTCACAATTTCACAATTTCCAGGAACCGACATTTAATTTTGGGAGCAGCTAGTAGTCTCCGGACCTCAGTCCTTCAAAAATCCCCGGACCTTTAACACTAATCCTGTAAACAAGTCTATCAGATCCGGTAATGTTATGCAAATAATTCTGTAAACAACTTCAATTGATGTTGCACATATGAAACCGCGTGCGTCCAAAGCAAAACGCGTGAAATCAGTCCAAACTGCGTGGTCAACTAAGAAAGTACAATCAAAGTATAGTTAGCAGTTATAATGGGGACTACCTTCTAGAAGTTATAACTGGGACCAGATTTTATAATTTTTTTCCACACCTTCTAGAAGGTGTCCGTTTAACAGTTTGTACGTTGCATCCATTTTCTAATTTTCTTTTATTTTAGATACTTCTGTAAATATTAGTGAACAATTTATGTGAATTAAAAAATTAAGAAAAATATTATAAAAAACTATTATAATAAATTTCATATTTCAAAATAATTTTTTTTAAAAGTAAAATAAATTAAATTAAATTTACGTTTCTACAAAAAAGTTGATAACTTAACAAGATAATGTAAAATAGTAAAAATTCTATAAACATTATCAATAAAGTCTGTAAACATATATGAATTATTCTATTAGCAATTCAAATTCTTTCAACATTTTTGGAAACATATACAACATAACACTGAAAGAAAAGAAAAAATTGCAACAATTTTACATCATACAAATCACTACTTGCATACTTTTTAAAAATTATTCTGCAAGTGTCCAAACTATAATCACAATAGTAACCCAATACTGTAACTATATAAAAGTAATCCCGTAAACAAAATGCTGTAATCCTATAACTATGAGAAAGTAATTATGTAAACAAAACTATGTAATCCTATAAACAGATTTTCAAAACTAAAAACTAACAATGACTACATTAAAACTTTGTAAACAGAAATATGTAAAAAATATTCGAGTTTTTTTTTCAAATTTGGTTTTTCAAAACTTTATTTTCGAAATTTTTATTTTCCAAAATTTATTTTCGGAATTTTTTGTCAAAAAAATTTTCAAATTTTTTTTTCAAACTTTTTTTTTAAATTCTTTTTTTTAAGTTTTTTCTTCAAAATTTTTTTGTCTCGTTCTAGATACTACTTTTAATTATTTTGAATTATGTAAATCTTACTACATAACTTTGTAAATAGTTTCGTTTAATTCTATAAACCAGTAAAAAAAAATTCAATTTTTAAATTTTTTCAATATTTTATTTTATTTTTCAAATTTTATTTTTTTTAAATGTAAAAAAGAATTCGAATGTTTTTTTCAAAAAAAATTTCCAGCTAATTTTTTAAACATCAATACAAAATCATGTAAACATCAATACAAAATCCTGTAAACTAATTCAACAAATTCTATCAACATAAAACTTTCAATTATGTAAACATCAATACTAAATCCTGTAAACTAATTCAACTAATTCTGTAAACATCAATACTAAATCATGTAAACTAATTCAACAAATCCTGTAAACATAAAACTTTCAATTCTGTAAACATCAATACTAAATCCTGTAAACTAATTCAACTAATTCTGTAAACATCAATACTAAATCATGTAAACTAATTCAACAAATTCTGTCAACATAAAAACTTCTCATTTCTGTCAACAAACTTTGTAAACATAAAAACTTCTCAACCTTTCAAATAAGTTAACAGTTCTGTGAAAAAAACAAAATGTCATGATGAAATTTTATGTTAAAATATTGATTCAACATCTCAAACCATAAACTTTATATTATTTTAATATAAAAAAGTAAAAAGGACAAACGATTCCGTTCTTATTTGGCAATTAAATTTTGAGAAGTTCTTATTTGGCAATTAAATTTTGAGAAGTGAAAGTGAACAGAGAGGGATTGGAAAAGCTTTAAATAAGCAGTTTGAGATGGACCGTTAAAAATAATTAAAACCACGTGAAAAAGTCGGCGGGAATTATCGGGGGACTGAAGGTGGGGGGATGATACCTTTTCTCTTTAATTTTTGCAAAGCAAAATACACGATGGAAGATTGCGAGAGATGTGGAACGGTGCGTTGATTGTGATAAATCAAGAAGTGGATTGTGACAATCACGTGCTAATAAGATTGAGAGAGAGATGGAGACGATGTTAGAACCGTAGAAATGAGAAAGCAACGATTGGTTAATTGACATTTTGGATTTCAGTACCTTTCCAGTATTAATTTTATTAAATTCTGAATCACATATGGATCCTTTGAATCCTCAATGAATTTAACTTTAATTAAAATTTTATCTATTAATATATACTATCATACTTTGGTAGTTATAATTTCATATTTTATAGGTTCTCCTATACTTGAAAAGTTTAGTATGTTTAATAACAAAATTTATAAATTTTCAAATTTATTGTGTTAGTATATATTAAGAAGTGAAAACTAAGTAGGAATTTACGAATTTTTAACTAAATAATCAAGCAGATCATTTATTATTACTTTCAATTTTTTTACTAAACCCCCTCATTTAGTCGACAAAACAGAGAAGAAAAAATGTGGCGTGACATGACTAACATCGTGATTTAGGCACGTCACGTTACGGTATGTGATCAAAATTTATTATTATGTGACTATTCACATGATGTGACTGGTCGCATTTAATTATTGTTTTTAAGTTTAAGTTAGTTGAAAGAAAATAATAACAAAATGTACTAAGAATGAGAACTATTACGAAAAATATTATAATTAAGAAGTATTGTTGAAAAAAATTGGTCATGTAACGTATCACGTGACATGATGTGATGTGACCAAATTAATTTGTATAACGTGACGTAACGTGACTAAGATAGTGGATGACAGACACATTATATGACTATAGAGGGTTGGTTAATTAGAGTTTCAGAAACTCTTTAGATGTTTTTCGGTTGACCCTCTAAACGTTACGTGACATGATGTAACCAAATTAATTTGCATGACATGACATAACATGACTAAGATAGTGGATGATAGACACATCATATGACTGTAGAGGGTTGGTTAATTAGAGTTTCAGAAACTCTTAGATGATTTTCAGTTGATCCTCTAAACTAATTAAGTCAAACAATCGTGTACAAGTAAAGTAAATAGATAGAGTTAGAGATATTTAACCTAGGATGATAATGGAGTTCGGCTTAATCCCTACGTTTCCGGGCAGAGCAACCTCATCGGCGCCCCTTTCCTATTACCAAAGAATAAATAATACAGCTAGTGGCACATGATCCCAAATCGTGTGGGCTGTCAAGACCAACTTTGTGTACATGGTGGGCCTAGAAGCCGCAGCTGGCGAGTCCTACGCAGATGATCGTTACAAAACTTTAGGTGTATTGAGCACAATAGCTTGTGCTAGTGTACTCCTTCGCGCCCTACAAGCAGACTCCACTAGTGGGGATGTAAAGACTCTAGAACTAAATTCTAGACACTAAATTTTCTCCTAGAAGATAAGCCGAGTGGATTTAAGATTGTTGAGAAGATATTGAAATTATAAAGTTCAACAATGGAAGCCTAGCAAGAGTTGCAAACTAATGCATTTTGAAATGTGAGATGCGACCAACTTGACAAATCTGAAGTGGATTAATTTTTTTTATAGTGGGGGATTCAGATTTGCCAAACCCATTCCAACGAAAAGATTTTTCTCCTATTGGATGGACCGTACGGTTATTTACAATTTAGGGTTTCTACCTTTTTTAATTCAAATTGTATTTGACCATTCCGTACGTCTATGCTCGTGCAAAACGATCAATACGCTTTGTCTCACAAAACTTGTCACAGCGTTTCTCAACGGATCACATTCATATTGGATGAAGTCAAACTAGAATATGTTGACTTGTAATTAAAATTGGTTCCATATTTGATCCATTCAATATGAATGCTCCAGAAATCAACAAGGATCAAATATATTTTACTTAACTACTTATTACAAATTTATAGTTAAAGTAAAGATCTTGTTGACTTCTCTAGTCCATGCGAAGAATCTTGAAATTAAGTGCTGCATGAACCTTTGTTCTTCGACATTGATCTTGAAATTAAAGCTTTGAACCAAACTTGAGTTCTTCATTATAGATCATTCAATGAAGTGAACGTACAGACTCACAAAATCATTTGAAATGTTAAATTTGAGTAATGTATGTTTTGCAAATTCAGTCAAACATATTAATAGAAGGTTGCATATATCTAACAATGACATGTGAGTCACATCACATGATAGACACGCGTGACGTAATTGATAACAACGTGATTAATTTTCTTCTCTACATCGATGTCGATGGTACTATCAGTGACGGATCCTTGTAGGAATTGTGGTAGGCACTTACCTACCTCTAGATTTGATTTTTTTTTTATCTAGTACTAATTATTCAATGTGCTTATCTCTGGTTCAATACAGTGCCTAGTCCTGACCTGAATTAGTTCGATTCTTAAACTGATTTCTTTAGAACTTTAGTTAATTATGCGTATTTCGTATTTCGTAAAGAGAATGAAGGAGATCTAGAAGAAGAGAACAAGAATAGTCTGACGGTGAGACCTATCATTATAATTTTAAAGAAATAGGTCAGCTCAACTTTTTTGGATCTTTTATATTAAATACTTATATTTCGGTTAAATTTTTTATCTAAGTTTAGACTTCAATTTGCTAATTGGCTAAGATTAGTCTCACTTTGAATTGTACCAAATAAATTTTTAATTAACTTAGGAAAAATATTTTAATACTATGTCAATTGGTTTTATGATTATAACAAATTTTATATAAACATAGTTATAGAAACTGAATTGCAATTGTGTATTCGATAAATTAATAGGTTTAAATGCAATTAGTGTCTTGTATATTCTAACAGAAATTCTGAATCCAACAAAAATAGAGTTTCAAATTTGCCAACCTATCCAGAACTTCGCAGATTAAAATCAGTACGTTTTACAAGGTTCAAATGAGATGTATTAAATGTGTAGCACCCTTTTTTTTTTTTTTTTAGGAAGTGTAGTAACTTGTATATATATTGTAATGTGCAATTTTTTCTATAAAATTAATAATTACAGGTCCATTATTCTTAATTGAAGATTCCGTCTGCAATTTTATAAATTTTAAATTCGATAAACAAAAATCAAGTTGCCCCTCGTTCTTCCAGGTGATGTGTTGTACTGGATCTGTTACTCCTGTGGTTCGAGTGATGGCATGAACAGATCGCCCATACTAATAACCCTTTTACGTGTGCGTCAGACAGCTCTCCGTGTGTCACTGTAGTCCCATCCATGACAAGCCAGTCCAAACTAGCTCGTGAGCTCGCTGGATCTAGTTAGATCTTATTTTAAGAAGAGAATAAATTCTATAAATTTTTTGAATTGAGTTGAACCGAGCTAAACAGTATAAAATGCACACAAATTCACAAATTAATACCTAACTGAACTGACGAGTAAGCTAGACTCTAACTTGAATTCGTTGACAGCTCGATTTAGTAACAAGCGAGCTGTCAGTGAGCAAGTCAGTTACAAGTCACGATCCAGCCACAAGCTTTCTTGCCACCTCTACTAACAGACAAGGCGGCCCAAATAAATATCTACAACTGCTAGTAAATTAATGAACGGTTCAAATTGAACATGTAAAAGGAGAAAAATCCAACCATCAAACTGTGCTTTGAAGGGAGCGCTGGTACATCACAGCTTGACCCACTGCGAGATTTTATTCTATCTCGCGCATCGGTGCCATCAAAATCTATATATATTATGGTTATTGGTACGACGATCAGCAGTCAGGGTCTTTGAATTTGGAAATTTGAATGTACATTATTAGTTATATATGTCAAGTTGGATAGGTGATAGATGAATATTGTTTGTCATAGCATGCATTGCTAATTAATTTGCTAAGATATACCAATTTGCTTGCTCTTCTCTTTATTAGACGGTGAGTTGATAGCTAGTGATGCGAACATCTACCCTGAAAAATCCAATTTTTTTCTTTTTCTTTTACTGAGACATAAAAATTAAACTTGAAAATAATGTGTTATGTAAAACCAATCAAATAATAAAAATGATTGATATTCGTGGATCACGAGGGGTCAGTGCTCTAGACTTTTAGAAATATTATATTTCAATTAGGTACGTGTCACTGCAAACTGATATATATATTATGTTAAAACAAATAAAAATTTGCTGTTTGTGAATCACGAGGGATGAATTATCCATTTTATCTGTTACGCTTTTCAAAGACTAGTACTAGACACATCATGTGAAATTCAGCTCTAGTACTAAACCCTAAACACTAGTGTTATATATTTTCAATCGAACAATATATGTTGTGATCGATGGAACTTTAATTAGATCTATATTCTCATGTGATTATATATTGGAGATCACTACTAGAATTCTAACTTATTGCATGCTCTGAAAAATAGCTTGTTGCAAGGAGATACTCTTGCAACAAGCTCGAAAACACTTGTTGCATGCGTTTACCCTTGCAACTATACCCTTGTAACAACTTTCCTCACAACTGCTAAGTAGTTGCAAGGACTCCCTTGCAATAGACTTGTTGCAAGCCTATACCCTTGCAACAAGGGCGCATGCAACTACTTCCAGAATTGATCCCATTTTTAGCATTTGCAAGGAGAGGTAGCATGGGTCCCACTTAACTATATGCAAGGCTAACAATCGTGGATTCTACTGGACTATATGCAAGGCTAACACCCGTGGGTCCCACCTGACTATATGCAAGGCAAGGGAATATGGGTCCCACCTAGCTATTAGCATGATAAGATTATTAGCTTATTGCATAGGTGATTATTGACATGTTTTGAATGCAGTTCATACTATTTGCATGGACATACCAACGTATATAATAACAAGAAATAGCTGGAAATTAGCATGATCCAATTCTACAATCCTCCCTCTCTGTACCAATCTAGTACTAGCCCAATAATTTTTTACAATTCCCAGTTTCCCATTCATCAACAATCACATAAAACACATCGAAACATAAATATAAAGCAACTAATAATTGTTGATCAACATAGTATAGTCATCTTACATTGAACCAAAATTTAAAAAGAAGTAAAACAACATCATTGATTATAAAAGAGTTAGCTTCTAAATATACCCAAAATGTGCCCACCTATCAAGCATTAACAAAATAAACTCACCCCCCTATAAGTTAACAAAATATACCCACCATATAACCAAAATACTTTACCCTAAATATCGACAACCCTATTAGACATCCCTGGTTCATGTCGAAGTTGGATTTGCCCACCAATTGGACATTGCGGCATCATTACTTGCAATTTCTTGTCCGTCTTGAGAAGTCAGTAGTGCTTGGAATGACACTTCTGGATTTGGTTGTTGGTTCTGTAAACCAAATTGTGATGTTAAAGCATATTCTTTTATAAAAATTAATTATGTTGTACAAGCATGTTAGAAGTAACTTATTATTGATAATTATTAGTATACACTGTTATTTGAGCTGGTTTTGGTACATTTAAGAAGTATATATATAGAAGGGTCCCTTGTCAGTTCAATTTTGATACCAATGGCAGTACTGGGTCGGTACCAACAAAACAACACCAAACTAGGCACCTTAAAAATCAATCGCTAGCATCTTACATCTTACCATTATCTTTAAAAATATTCAATGGTACCATTACCCATTAATGTGGTACCCATTAGTGTGGAACATCTAATTCTTTCAATTTGTAGCCTTAGATGTTCTTTTCATAAGAATTGTAATATTCAACCAACATTATAAATGTACTAACCGTATTGAATTCCATTTGCAAATTTGAAGGTAGTTGTGGTTGAGAGGGGGTACCTTGAACCTAAGAATTATAAGTGGAAGTGCAATGTTAGAATATGGAGAGCACAACATGGCTGGTTCAGACTTGTAACAGCTACATCCCATAGATTTTTATCTTAAAATGTTACCTGTAAAGAACCCATATTCCCTGTTGTACCGTCTTGTGGTAGTTCAGCACTGCTAGCTAGTTCCTAAGAATAAAATGTATATGTGAGAATCCATGAATATAAGAACCCTATTATTTTAAAAGCCCAAAATAACCCAGATTTTGCTCAATCTAAAGAATCGAACACCGGTTTGATTGAATAAAAAAAATAACCCTATTATTTTAAAAGCCTAAAATAGAGTACATGAAATTAAGCTAATCAACTGTGAAAGGTCTGATTGTAAAAAAATGTCCCTCAACTATGAAAGGTCTTATTAGTACCCAAATGCTTCAACTAGTCTGAACTCTATAGGAATAAAATGTGATCCTACAACCACACTGCAAATTCAAGGACTATGATTGACCACTAAATAAAAATCAGAGAAGTGATTAGGAGCGCACATTGTCAGCCCCGCTGCCCCTACCTAGCCATGGAAGGTAACAAGTAAAATGACTTAAGAACATCCACCGGTACATCTATTTGGATCAATAGCTCAAGAGGCATGTGTGCATAGGCCTCTGACTTCTTTGTTGCTCCCTTTTTTTGTGCCTTTTGTTCTCCAAAAAACTCAAGTAAATACCATCACTGCTGGAAAAATGATGCCAAATCTTCAGAATAATGGAAAAAGAAAACCTTAATTCCAATTATGTCGAAATTTATGCCCAAAATAGACCTTAGTTCCAAAATACTGGATATAAGTCATAGCAATGAAAATATTATAACTCAATTATGATGTTATTTATAAATTAAAGGTTTGATGTAAAACTTAATTCTTGTTCTAATAAAGTGCTAAATACAAGCAAAATGGAAAAAGGGTAACAAACTGATTATGAAATTGGTACCGTACTAGTAGCTATTTAAGAAATTGGTACTAAAAATTGCAAACATATAGCAAAGCATGCGTTATTCACTCTTCTTACTAATTAACCTTTGCAAAAGTGGGAATATACCACCAATCTAATGAAGCCAAAAGGGTATAATTAGCGCCTAGTTAGTAACAATTAGGTTTCGTCAAGTCTTAAGGCTACAATTTCATAAAGCGAAAAACTGATTTTACTCTATTTTATTTTTCCTTAATTGTTTAAGAAAGAAAGAAGGATCATCAATCATACCTTGAACATTTGGTCTCACAGTACTTTGTGAGAAATTACTCCTACTGGCATGAGGACCGGAGCTAGTACTGATATCTCTTTTACAACCGGAACTCTTACTCTGAACCCTAACACGGCGGCCGCCTGGCTTGGTGGACGGCTTCCAATCGACGGAGCTATGCCTAGGCGTTGCGCTGATCGGCAAAGGTAACGGCGGAAGGAGAGAGGGGCTGAAGTTGCTAAGTGGCGGACAGAGGGGAGAGCAGGATTTAAGGTGAGAGGTGTAGAGATTAATTTTGAAAACCTCAGAGAGAGAGAGGGAAATGAAAATATCTTAGGGTGAAATGAGTACAACAGAGATGGAGCCTCCCTAAATCCTCTCTGGATTCGAGCGGGAGAGGATAACTTAGTGAAATTTTGGTGAAATTTTGAGAGGGAATTGGAGGGAAGTGAAAATTTTAGGTTTTGGCATCGTGAGCTTGGTTAGAGAGGAGATAGAGTACAGAGAGCAGAGATTTTGGGGAAATAAATCTGCTGTTATTTAAGAGGTATAACATGAACCTGTTATTACAATTTTAACCATTGATCTTTATTAAGATTCACGTATAAACAAATATTTTTTCTAAGATTCGCGTATGGAAAAGTTTGAACGCTTGAGATCTGAATAACAAATTCATGTAATTGCTTTAGAATAACAGCAGATCTGAAAAGTTTCACATTTTGGAGTGGGTAAAAAAAATGCTACTCACAGAGGTAACACAGTATGTGTGTTTAGATCGAGCCGTGTGATTATCTTTACACACTAATATCAAAGAATCATATGCATCACCTACCGTCAGATCTATAAAGAAATATTATGTTACTTTAGAGAAAAGAAACCCCCTTCCCACAGTTGTTAAAATGAATAAATCAGAACCGTTTTTTACTTATCAGACGGCGTGAAAACTTGATATTTACTAATTACCTAATGAATGTACAACACTACATATGAAAAAAATTCAAAAAAAGAAAATTTATTTTTTTAATATTTTATATGACCAAATAATACTTATACATGTCATTTTTATAGACTTTCATCATTATATCTCCCTTCAAATTTAGAAAATATTTTCGAACCGTTCATTTTCACGCGAGAAATCAACGGTCGATCTGCAATTAAATCATTCCAAAACTATTTTAAAATGATAAAGGGAGAACATAGAATGTAACCAACATAAAAGTTTAGACATTTTATTTTGTATGAGCTTCGATCCATCACGAAATGTTTATGGCCATACGATGCTTCAATATTCGGTCAACTAGATGGATGGATAAATAAAAACAAAATTTGATCAAACTTGAGTGCAAGATAATAAATACAATGCTCTTTAATTTAAACGGTTCTGATCGACTAACGGATGAAATATTCCCGTGCATCTTTATTAATTCACAAAACAAGAGGTTATGTGTTCATATTAATGCATAGAAGATGCGAGTCATATACACAACATGCATGTAATGCTATAATATTTAATGTGTCAAAATCATTTACTTAAGCAATAAACATGTTATTATGTTAATTATTACATAAATTTAATTAATATAATTTACATAAAAAATTTCCATATTATTTGCTGTATAATGATTTACTTAATTGTACATATATAAATTAAAAATTATTTTACTTCATTTTTAATTTTATTCTGAGTTTATAAAAGATCACTCAACTTAATTTATTAAACAATAAGTTTTCATTATTTTGTCGTTCTTTTCAATATATAAATGAAAAGAAATATTTACAAATTTAACAGTGAATATTTTTCCTTTTGTTTCTTTGATTTTGTCACACACGTAAGGTGTTTGATAATATGCTTGACCTAACCTCCCAAAATTTTTGCTCCCTGTCGTATGCTTAGACTCTACCCGTTCTCTCTCTCGCTCAACCCTCCCCGGCCCTCCTCTCCGTCAGCTCAAAATGTTGCGCTCTCTCTCTCTCTCTCGCTCTCCTCTCCACTGTGACAGAGAACTCCATCTGCCTCTCAGTCGCTGCTCTCTACATGTCGATGACAGAGAACTCCACCCCCACCTTTGTCATTTCCCTCTCTATCCGCCTCTTGTGGTAAGATTTCAAACTGTTTTCATCTTCTATTTTTGTTTCTTTAGACATTTATTGTAGTTCGTAAGTCTGTTTATTTGATTTTGTGCACAAAAGCTGTTTGATGTAATGCCAGTGAGTCTGTACCAGTGACTGTTTTTGTGAACTTTGCAACCTTCAATATTCGTGCCAAATCTGATCAGACGCCTCGATTTAAGAAATTATGGCTTCAATATTGTACCACAAATGTTTCAAACCTGAACTTTACTGGTTTCTCGGTGCCTTGATTATTATTTGAGAAATTATGTCTTTAAATTTGTCTGTTTCTGTTGGAGCACTATTTTTACCCGTTAGGTGTTTGTAGAATTTTCCCACTGAAAAATGTCACTATTTCTTTCTCAGTTGATTCGAGTATAGACTTGGAAACCACTTTTTATATAGCATTAAATCTACATTCTTTTTTATTAAACCTTCAAAAACTTTTAACATAATATAATTTTAGTTGGTTAATGGAGATGATACAGACCAAAATAGTAGAATTATTCTAATGGAAGCAGATACTATACTATACGTTGATTGTAGTTTATTTCAGTACTCTTATCCCTCTAATCTGATGTTTATTTTTGAGGTAATACCTCTAATTTGATGTTATAAGACCATAGGTTAAATTCTAATTATCTTTTGAAGAATTTATGAGAGATGATGGTTCAAAGTGTTATTACCAATGAATGTCCCTAAGGTGTTTGATAAAATGCTCAAGTCAAAGTTTTTCTACTGTTTTGGTCTAATTGCTCTTAAGTCAAAGTTTTACTACATTAGAAGGAAACCAAGCAAAAAGAAGAGGGAAGATGAGCGACAAAGGAAGAAGTAGAGGAAGTAGCATGGGAATAATGAAGATTTTGTTATAAACTAGTCATATATATTTTATGAAGTATAAATTCTTATTGAACATGTATGATACTTGTTTAAGAAAAATGTGAGGTGATGTGGTGATATGGTTGTAATACTTTTTGTGGTATTGAGCAAACTATTATGAATGTATATCTGTAATATTTTGTTTCTCAATTGTTTTGGAATGTTTGTTCTAACTCTCAAAATTTAAGTTATCAAAGTGTTGAATTCTTATAAACTGTTATTATTCATGTTGTTGTGATTTATAATAAATATATTCATTGAAAAAGGAGATACAAAATAAACAGAAATAAATGAGGTTAGATAGTTGCATGGACCTTTAATAAAATATAATATAACTAGGGGGTTAAGTAGTTGCAAGGGCATGGGGTTAAGTAGTTGCATTGATCTTTAATAAAATATAGTATCTTCCATGTGGTTAAGTAGTTGCAAGGCAATGATTTGGGGCTGTTGCATGAACCTCCAATAAATTATAATATCTTATCTTCGAAATGTAGTTGCAAGGATAGATATAAAACAGTTGCATGGTTGCACATTATACATTTGCATGCAATACATGTTGCAAGGGACTACCCTTGCAACAAGTTCTAGTCCTGGTCAAATGCCATTTCTGTTGCAAGGACCGTCTCTACCTTGCAACAAACAGGTGCTCCCCTTGCTATAAGTTACGATTCTAGTAGTGGATGCAGTCACTTACGTACATAGTTATGCTTCAAGAGTTACTCTTAAACCATAAATCGGGTCCTAGATCTATTAAAATAATATATAGATTTAAAGTAAATTAAATTGTTGCAATTTCGCCTTTTCTTATGAGTGTTTCGAAACAAAAATAAAAAATCTTTATTTCACTCAATAAATTAAATATGTGCTTAAGATTAATTTTAGTCTCTAGCATTTTTCAAAATCCCAAATTTGTGTTATAGATAAAAGTCTAATTCTAGCGCATTACTTTTAACTTTTATTAATCAAAAGATATGGTAAAAAAAATTATAGTTCTTATTAATCAAAAGATATGATAAAAAAAATCCTTGATGCATGCTAGTCTTAAACGAGATATGGAAATATAATTCTCATGTTATTTTTCTCCACCATTACTTTTCCCTTTTATTATTATTCGTTTTTCTCTTGCAAACTGAAACATTAATTTGTAGGTTTAATATCTGTACATTTTAATTTTTATGAGAATTAATTACAAATATCATATAGTAATAAATTTCCTCTTTCAAAAATATTTAGCTGTGCATAAAAATTTAATCGGATATCAAGTTCATGTTTATTATATTTTCATTTTTTTTTTTTGTTTGTTTGTTCTGATCATAATTTTTGCTACCGCTACTATAACATTAATTTTACTCCACAGCCAAACATCACTATTAAGGGTATCAATAAAAAGAGTAGAACTAGAGTGTTCCTAAGTTCACCAACCTTATTAGTAAACTTAACTATAAAACATATCGAATTGACTTTAAATGACGAATCTTAATTGTTGAAATCTATCTACCTTTGAGTAATGCATCTACATACAAAATTTTAAACTTTAGAATTAATTTTGTATAGAGTTAAGCGGTCAAAATTAGAAGATTTATAAACGTTTTTTGACCACTTTAACTCTATATAAAATTAATTCAAAATTTTAAAAATTTTACATGTAGATGCATCATTTGTAAGATAGATAGGTTACAATGATTCAGATTCGTCATTTGAAATAAATCCAATGGATTTAGGGTATGTTTGGTTGCAATGAAAATAAACTATAATTTTTATTTAGAACAAGCTATTTGGTGTTTGGTTGGATTAGAATAACTCGAATAGAAAATCAAATTTATTTGTCTTATTAGAATAAACTATTCTCACAAAAAGATGAAACAAACCATTCTAATTAGACAAACATCAATTTTGCTATTCTAACTATTCTAATCAGTGTTATAAATAACAGTATGCGGTAGTTGGACGGATAGGGTACCGTCAAGCGATTAATCGAGAATAATCGGGAATAATTGGCAATGATTAATCGGTCAATTAGTCAGAAAAATTTATGATGGTTTGGTCACCGCTAACGACTAATCGACCGATTAATTGATTTAAACGGACGTTTTTTACAACACTGATTCTAATATTTCAATCAAACATAAGAGTTAATTCAAAATATACTGTATACTGGTGAATTTAAAAGAGGGAATTTCATGTATACCCCTCAAAAACTTCAAAATTACGTATTTCCCCCTCTAAAACTCATAATATCATATTTACCCTTCTAAATTATCAATACTCACAAATTTGTCCAATTAAATCATTAACTGAAATTAATTATGCTTAATAATATCTAAAATGTAATCAATCACCTGGGATTCTATCTCAAAATATTCAACACAAACAAGTCAAAATGAAAAAAGCTATTATCTTCTTCCTGGTGTCTCCATTAATAGCACAGTTAGTGAAAATCCTCACTTCTAGTAAGAACTCTACAAATTTCACATGGGACCATTTCTTCTCTGGTTACTTTTTCTTTCTCCCTTTTTAGATGCAAAGGCTTTTTCTTGCTCTCGTAACAGTGGTTCCAAAAAACTCATAACAAGCAAGAGATACAACCCACTAATGTTGGGTTTGGATCCGATAAATGGAAAAATGTGGAAAAACCAAAAGTAAAAATCTGTCACGGCTGTGATGTACAATTTGGGACAAGCGGGTCAATTTCGACCCGGTTAAAAGTCGCAAGGAGGAAGAAAGAGGAGCAGGCGACTCGGTCAGGGAGGAAGGAGGCTCGGGCAATGGAAATTTAAAGACTAAAGCTCTGCACTTAGGACCCACGGATATTACGTTGCCCGCAACCATTGCTCGCAAATGGTCGCTGACGAGTGGGACTAAGTGGTAGAAATGGAGAGAATCTCGAATGAAAACTAGAGACGATTTATAGAATACTAGAATGGCGTTGATTAGGCCCCATCAGCACTAACGAGTGCCATGGTTGCTGATGTGGCGTTCTGTGACCGTTTAGAACTGGTTTCTTACCCGTTTCTTGATTTTCTTTAGTTGTTAGAGTCGTCTATAATTGTAGATCTCATCTATGGTGTCAATTTAACGAATTATATTGCAATTTCTGAGCTCTACCTCAAACTTGGTTTAACACCATTGTTGTATCAGTAAGCTTAATTATTAGAAATTGATTAGATTGCTTGTTTTATGTGTTCAATTCATGTATTCTTGTGCTCCATATCGTCAAGTACACGACAAAATCCTTACCATGTGCGCACAAGCAACCGAAAGGGAGGTAATCAAACCCCTTTTTTGATTCCAAGAGGAGGGGTGGTAGGGATGGAATGAGGAGGGATAGAGGATCAGGGAGTGGGGTATACATGAAATTCCCCCGCAGTGAAATGAGAGCAAGGGGGAGAGAGAGAGATTTGCCCCCATTCGCCATGGCCACGGCAGGGATTCAATAGAAGGGAGGGGTTAGACGGTTAATTACATTTTAGATATTGTTTAGTGTAATTAATTTCAGTTAAAGATTTAATTGGACAAAAATGTGAGTGTTGATAATTTAGAAGGATAAATATGATATTATGAGTTTTAGAGGGGAAAATACGTAATTTTAAAGTTTTTGAGGGGTATACATGAAATTCCCCCAATTTAAAACCCTACATCTACTCCAATAAAAAATTATAAGCAACAAGTTTAACGTGCAACAATACGAGTGCAAGTGTGCAACTGAGCAAGCTGTCGAGGGAATCTTAATTTATTAGTGGAGGGGTACACAATTACTTTTTATATATTATCTTATTGACACTTGTGGGTCCTGGACAGCAGACAGCTTCCTCGATATAATGAAATAATCAAAACAAATCATAGAAAAATATATAGCAAAGCAACTAGTAAGTTGGAAGCATATCCTCTGCGGAGTTGTTCCGTGCTGAATTTTTAGTCTGATCTGTTTGTTTTGGATTGGATAGACTAAATTAAAAACTCTGTAAATTTTGAGAATTTTTTTTTTCAATTCAGATAAGATCTGATTTGTTTCATCTGATTCGAAATAGACAGATCAAATTAAAAACTCTGCACAGAATACAATTCCCTTAGCAAGTTGTCAGTAATAGTTCGATTCATCTCCACTAATAGCAGAGTAGGAAGTTTCCAGGGTAAGGGAGTATGAAGAGCGGTTTTTTTTTTTTTCTTTTCTTTTCTTTTCTAAAGTGTTTTAGAGTCAAGAGTCTCGCAGATACCGTTAAAAAACATCTTAATTACTTGAAGTCGAGAATAAAGTTATCTAAAATAATACTTTTAGAGTGAAGCTGTGGTATTATGCTTGTATAGTATATCTTAAACTGTATTATAAATTAATATTTTTATTTTTTAATGTTCAAATAATTGATCTAATTAGTTCAACAAGATCGCCAAATAAAAATATATTTGTTGTTCAAACATTTTTTGAATTTTTTTTTTATGTTTTTTAGATAGATAGAAAATTACTTGATAAAAATTCTAGATTATTCACAAGTAGTGATTTTCTATCTATTTAAAAGAATAGTAAAAAGTTTCAGAAAAAAATATAAAATTTGACATGTAATTTATATTTTCATATAAAAATTACATTAAATGATTCAGATCTACTGTATAGACCTAAAAAAAAAATATTGGGCCAACCTACGTTTGCATAGAACTATGGCCTCACTCATACTTTTACATATAATTTATTATAGAATTTGACGTCATAAAATTAATGAGTATTTATCGAAGCATAATTAATGAAATTAGCAATATATATATAGTTTCATAATTTGAGCTATACAATAATGATAAATGGTAGCAGCGGAGCGATTGGTTAAAGACATTTTCAAAGTGTTGTAGATATTTTCAGATCTCAATGAGATCATCTCATATATTAGAATATTTTTTTTTCGTGACTATCATATCATTGAATTATATAATTTCAAGTTTTGAAATTTCAACCACAACTTGCTATCACTAATGAAATTAAGTCAACATAAATTAATCCAATACCCAACTTATTAATTGGAATAAATTACCATATTAGTTCTTAAATAAACAACTTTTGTACACTTAAAAACAATTTTGATAAATTGAAGGGCTTATTTCCTTTAACTGCCATTACATGTATACAAAATTTGAAACCTAAAGGTTTATTTATAAAAAAAAAGTGATGCAGTTCTATGTTCTATACACTTAATTCCTTCAATTTACTATATTAAATAAGGCCGGTTTGTTGTCATTTTAAGCAAAATAATTCAGGAATTATCACCTATGATAAACAAACCAAGAAAATGTCTTAAAAGTTGAATTGCTTAAGAGTTGTCTGAATATCAAATAAATATACATTTTTTTTGTTTGACAACATAACCTTTAATTAATTGATTGAAAACTTATCCTCATCTGATTTGAGGAGCTGATTAATATCGATCTAAATTTAAATCGACAAAACCATACTTACATGAAACACGTCATTCATCTAGAGAAAAAAAAACTTAATCCACCCAAAGTACGAATCTGTATTTTTCCAAGCATACTAACAAATAAATAGTTCGGACTCGGTTCAATGAGATAAAATATTTGTGATTCGGAAATAATTTGATGAATTAAAAGAAACTTATATGTTTTTTTTTCAATTTTTTTCGGTATTCGATTCGGAAACATTAAAAGAAAAGAATTAAGCGCAAATTAAATGAAAATTAATGATGAATTATATTACTATGTTCTCAGATATATACTTGACTCAAGCAAATTACAAATGGACGGCTCAGATTAATACCAGCCGAGTCAAAATCAATCCGTTGCCTACAGAAACTATAGGGGTTCGTTTTGAGATACGTGTAAACTGCCAAGTTAAAAGAATGAATCTGACCGTCCGTTTGTAATTTGCTCGAGTCGCAACTCCCAACTACCCCCTTCATATCCTGATATCTCCATGATCAATATTGCTCTATTTAAAGCGGGGGTTCTGCTCTGCTTCTATTTGGGGAAAAAAAAGCAATTCAAAAGAAAAAGAAAAAGAGAGAAAATGGCAACACTTAAGCCTTCTCTTCTCCTCTGCATCCTTGCCTGCCTATGCATTTCTCCTTTCGTTCCTGCTCAAGGCGCGGCTCAATCGGACTTCTTTTATTTGAACCTTCTGGTACATTAATAACTTCTACATTTGATCTAAGATACTAAGCTAAACTTGTACCAATAGTAAACAGTACTATCTTCAATCGCTTTTGCTTTTTTTTTTTTTTTTTTTATGAACACACTTGTGACATTTTGTTCAAATCTCCACTATAACGTCCTTTGAAGTTGGCAACAAATTTTCATGGTTTCTTTTACAATACATGAAGCATTAATTAAGAAGCTCTCTATAAATAACTGTGCAGTGGCCAGGGTCATACTGCAGATCCTTTTGGCAGAAAACATGCTGCATGCCGACAACAGGCGAACCAGCACTGGACTTCTACGTGGAGTCGATGGAGACGTATGACAGCTACTCCGGAAATGCCGTCACCAACTGCAACTCCACTTGTTTTTTCTACGTTAATCAGGTAATTTTTGTACCAACTTTTTCTCTGGGAAAATCTTGAACCACAAAAAAAAAATATTACCTAGCTTCAGTACAGTATTAGACCTTTTGATTTAATGTGCTATCGTGTCTGATAATTTTAAATATTAAAGCTTAAATTTGCAATGCAACGTTATAAGCACCATTTGTTTTATTATTATTTTTTTTTTGAGGGTAAGGTGGTAACGTGCCATCTTACGGATTTTCATTGATAAAAAAATTATTTACAAGGCCCCAAGTGTTAAACACAACACGCATAAAAGAAAAGAAAAGCTCGATCCGGAGCCTAATTTCTTCTACTGTGTCCTCCACTAGCATGAGGATCGTCTTATCCTTGTGGCTGAAGATCCTTTGTAGTATTCATATATTATGTCTATAATATTATTAACTAATACAGGGGTGATTTTATAAAAAATGAAGTTTTTGTTATGAGATTGTTGTAGGGGTTTTATGATTATTATTATTATATTTTAGTTGAGTGATGGAGAAGCCTGATGAAACTCGGAACTCAATATTTCTTAAAAGTTATCCAGTATCTTAATTATATCACTTAGAGTTACTATAATTCAGTTCTGCTAGGTACATGGTTTGTATTTCTATTAAGTATATATTATTGTTCTCATATAATTAACTTGGTAACCTTTTACACTAAGACTGAGAATTTGAAAATATGCAGCTCAGGAATTTCATAACAGATATGTACTCATACTGGCCTGAAGTGAAATGCCCAAGCAACAATGGAGTAACTAAATGGAAATCTACATTCTGTACATATGGCACCTGTTCTAACCTTACTCAGGCCAACTACTTCCAGCAGGCGCTCACTCTTCGAAAGAATCTCGATCTCCTGAGCTACCTTGCCACCAAAGGTTACTAAGTTTTTTCTTTAACACTTCAGTTTAGGAGCGGAGTTAGATTTTCAAACTATAAGGATGAAACACACAATGAGATCAATCATATAAAATTTTCATGTTAAGTATAAGAGCCAATTTTATAGTATTCAAAGTATTTTATGTTCAACTATATAGAAAATAATGTACAAGTACATGAATTTTAAAAATAAATGCAGGTCAATTGACCTATAGAGTGTAGATCCTTCCATGCTTTGACTGGTCTGTCATCTTTTCTATTCCATCCAATTGCAAAGTACTATAGAAAATATATTGAAAACGGGGGGGGGGGGGGGGGGGGGGGGAGGAAATTAAATTTTGAAATCACCTGAAATTATAAGGTCAGTCACAAAACATAAACCCCTAATATATATGAGCTTAATTATATCAGGCCGAAATCCCTCATCTAATATTTCAATTTTTTTTCCTTTGTTTTTTTGTTGTGCTACAAAGGTATTGTACCATCAGATACTGCCATGTATGATCTGGAGGACATTGAGTCAGCGTTACGTGCCAAGCTATCATTCTCATTTGTGATCGAGTGCAACCGCATGTTGCCACGGTCCAATGGGCCCCAACTGTTGAGGATAAAAATCTGCATATCAAGCGATGGTAAAACCATTATCAGCTGTCCAATCAGCAAGGAAACCAACTGCGGATCCAAGGTCTGGTTCCCACCATTCACTTATGACGACATGATTCAGGATGATGCTACAGATAAGACTAACCCTATTAAGATGCCTTTTGAGAAGGATCAGGTTATCTAGCAAATTAGTCAAGGAGTTCAATAATGGTTAGGTTTGTGTTTTGCTATGGTAGTACCTAGTGTTGTTTTTGTTTTCATGGCATGGAGCCATGGAGCTAGGGAACTTGTCTTTTGTACCTTATTTTGAATAAGAGCACTATGCTTGTTAGTAACTATTTCAGATTAGTCATAATCGTATATGACATAAACATGGCATGCTCCAATTTTTTTTACAAATAACTATTATTTTGTACCATCACTAATGGTACCGAAACAATAACGAACCAGTGGACCTGAAGTGTAACATAAACATTCCCTTCAAAATGGAACAACATTATCACTGACTAATCACCCACCATCTCATCAGTAAGAACATAAAACAACTCGGCCATCAACTTCTCCTCCTTTGCATGCAATTTAATCACGTCAATCCTCAACATCTTGATCTTTGCCTCTAAATCCTTCAAGCAGAGGTATTCAATTTAAATGCCATTTAGTAGGTAAATTTGTAATACTTGTATAATTTTGCAAAAACACTGATCACTATAAGAATTAAAAAGGTAATCCATACAACTAAACTAAAATTCTAACAAATTAAACAAAAAGCTAAATTAATACTTAGTTAAACTTACTTGGCTCTTAATGCATGCATAATTGATATCGGAGAGCTATACCAGACCAGGCACAAACCAAGTTCCCAATGAATCAAAAGGGCAAGGTAGCACCTCAGTTGCACCATCTCCTATGTTGTATCTACAAAAAATATTGCCTATCTTTCAGGAAGTAAATGCAATTCTCTTTGATTCCATCAAAGTTACTCGCACAAAAAGATAACCCACAATAATATTGAAGAAATAATATTTGAACACCGATATCAATGATTTTCACCCAATAAGATTTCATCTTTCCATCACCGAAATAAAGACAATATATATGGAAGTGGCACTCCTCACTCTCATAATATTAGGGATCCAAATCTGCTGCCATTCTAATAAGAATAGCAGCATCCTGGTCTTCACTTTTCTCTCTATCTCTCTCTTCAAAGGTAGAGAGAGGAGAGAGATGGAGAGGAGATAGCAGGGATTTAGCAAGCAGCGGATCTCATTCCTAACATTGGAACAACCTTAGGATCTTTCCTCCTAACTTGACCATAGTTGTGTATCCTTTTAGAAGAGGGTTTCTACCCTCCGGTGATGTGACTTGATAAGCTATATTGCAGAAATAACATTTGGTAACTGATATAACACACTAAAAATCAAAGAAAGCTAATTGTTGTGTAACACTCTTCAAGTGAAGGGAAACAAAAATGTTTTTCCCTTTCCTTTATTTTTTATTTTCAAAATTTACAGGAATTATTCAATCTATTGGTCACTGAAGCAAAGGAAATTCACCACACATATGGAACAATTCAATCTTCATCAATAATCACTCTCTTAGTTAAAATTTAAAAATAATCACAAAATCGAAGGACATCATGAACACTACTTTGTTCATACAAAATAAAATTTATCCACTTGAAAGAAAAATGCTATTGATTTGTTTTTCCTTTGAATGAAGAACAGAATCCAGTACTGCCTAAAGCCAGTCAACCCAGTTTGAAACATGCACGCAATCGCTACTATGAAAACAAACTAAGCGTTTTGTCCTGCATCCACAATTTGTGCCCAACCATTTTTTTTTTTGTTAAGTACTTGACAGGAGCTGTCAATGTCAAGTTTGCACAGAAAATAAATTACAACTAATCCATCATGATAACAAACTTAACAATGACATCAAACCAAAATTAAGCCTGATTCTCTAATACTGTTTTGTTCAACAGTATTTTCTCCACAGCTTTGCCTCCAACAGTATACGTTCTGACAACAAAAATGGCGGCACCCTTATATTTCTGACTATTCGCTCATTCCTTTGTTTCCATATTAAACAACACCCGCATAATATCAATGTAGGACCAAATTCTTTCCAATCTACATCTAGGGGTGTTCATCGGTTCGGTTCGGTAAAAACAGAATAAAATTGACTAAACCAAAGTTTTATTCGGTTTTCAAAAACAGAACCGAACCAACTGTATTAAACAAATGAACCGAAAAAAAATTCGGTTTATTCGGTTTGAACCAAAATAACTGATTGAATCGAAATTATGTTGGATTTGGGGAAAGGTTTCGGATCAGACTCGGTGTACGATTCTTGGGCCAGCATTTATTGTAAAACTTTTGTCTAGTGATTCACTTAAGAATCTTTACAATGAACTATCACTTACCCGCTACATAAATTAAAGTCTCTCTCAAGAAGCTGAGGAGAAATCAGATTTGTTTTCGACAGGAGAAAGAGGAGAAATCATATCTCAAAAGTAAAAACAAAAAGAGTGAGAGACTAAGAGAGGGGTTCAGATCAAAAGTAAAAGCAAAAAGGAGAGAAAGATAGGAGGGAAGAGAAAGAGAGAGCGAGGAGAGAAAGACAGCTTTTACACATTTCAAATAAAAAGAGGGATGGCTTTCGAGAATAGAGAAAAGAAACAACAAAGACAGACAGCAGCGAAGTGAGAGAAAGTGAATAAATAAACCAAACCAAAGTTCGGTTGGTTCAGTTAAGTCGGTTTTGAAAGTTCTAAACAGAACCAATTAAGAGAAACCGAAATACATCAAAAATAGAACCGAACCAGTCTATTTAAACCGAAAAACCGAACCAAATAGTCCAAAGTTTTCCTGTCCAGTTAAAAACCAAATAAACCGGACCCAATGAACACCCCTATCTACATCCCTGATTCTGTTCACCGATCTCATCCAGATTTCCTGTATCAATTGACCCTTCACAATTACCTCATGCACCTTCCTGAATTTAATAGCTCTCCAAAGTGCCAAAGTATATTTCAATAAGTAAATTGATATTCTAAACCCTAAACCCTGGTGCCTCATTGTAATGCAAATAAATTAAGTTCATTAATGAGAAAAAAAAGGGCAAACTCCATTTCTGGAGTAAATTTTGGTCAAAATTAGGGAACAAAAATTCAGACAAAAACCAACAAGGTAGACTTAGTTTGGTAGTGTTTTTATAGACTAACATGCCTAACGCAATCATGACAATACTAATCCATTGCGGAACACTGTTAAATCTGACAATGCATAAATAAAGAACCACAATCCATGTATATAAGCCACCACGCAGGTCAATGCCACGGAAAATTTGAAACACTATAATTGAAAAATTGACTAACTGATGAATAGGCCACCACTATTGCATATTGCAATACTTTGTTTATAAATCTTCCTTTAATGTATAATCAAGAAAAGTACCTAGGTAACGAGATAGACCAGACCCGACAGAAGGCAACAGAGTACGGCATAAAAGGTCTGAAAGAAACTTCGAAGCCGATAACCTTCATTTCAGCTATGTCCGGATGAACAAACGGTCTTATAGGCTGCTTGACAGAGGTGCCACTACTAGTTTCTTTCATACCTTGTATGCTTTCATGGATCATCTGTTGGAACCTGTCTGTATTGTTACCAAACTACTTTGTGTTCCGCAATCAGTTCCATGGGCATGTTGCATATCCCTTTGAATATGTTGGGAAGGCCTTCCGGTCTATCTCCACCGATATCCTCCAAATATGTCTTCAACCAAATACCCGACTTCCGAAAAACACGTTTTGGAAGTCGAGTATTTAATTGAAGACATATTAAACAAGTTGTATTCAACACGTTTTGGAAGTTGGGCATTTTATTGAAGACTTCACCCATTTTGTATCTGCATCTTTGAAAAAAACACGTATGCAACACGAGTGGAAGTTAATAAATTGATTGTAATTGTGAAAAACACTTGCAACATATTTAGTAATTATTTGTAAATTGACATCACCAGGAATTGTTGGATAATATCCTCCCTATCATCTGGCAAAATGACATTTAGTGTGTCCTATAGCGAATGCAAAATTGATGCAAAATGACATTTAATACAACCTAGTCTGTCAAATTAATGCTGAGAAAAAAAAAGAAAAAAAAAAAAAGAAAAAAGACAAAGCTTACAAATCTAGGGTTAGCAGGAGGGGCGAGCAGTAGAAAAGAGAGCACGACAGTATTGATGTTGGCTGAACGAAAGTGGGGAGGAGAGACACTGGGAGAGTGGATTTGGGCACGGGCAGGGTAGACTTGTCGGCGCCTTGTGTGTGGGAGTGAGAGAGCAAGAGTGATCGAAGGAACGAGGTGGACAGAGAAGTCATATCGACCGTCCAATATGATATTTAGGGTATTCACTACGAATATCTCAAATTAAACAATCCACAAGAAAGCATGAAGAAATGTGAATTGGGCCTAGTTATGAGCTCTTTCTTCTAATCTAAATCCCTCAATTAAACAAATACCTCTTAATTCGTTTTATATATTTTTTGTCAAAGCCCATTTTTCTTCTCCTCTTAATTAATAGGATTTGTTTAGGCAATTTTGATTAACAGATCAAAACGTATTATTGTATTTTATTAGCATATAATAATACTTCATAGATAATGTTCCTAAATATAAAGATAAATTTATTTAATATTGATTGTTACAGTTTATAAAAATTTAATATCAGGTGGTCACAGTAAACCGAAGCTTGGTTTGCCAATGTATAATCCATCCAGATAATTTGTGAATTAAATTTGCAAAAGTGAAAAACTAAGAAATCATTGAAACAACAAAATAATAGACTCAAAAACTCATTTTATTGATCTAAACTGGAATTGAACATCTTCCACCGACAGATACAATTACAGAACTGAAGTTCTAAAACCCATTTTCTATCGCCATAATACAATAGCAATGAATCAGAAGACACAAATCCAATTTTTCCCAAACAAATACTAATAAAGGAAAAACTTGGAGAAATTAGATCAAATCAAAGTTAAACTTTATCATTCCTGCTACACTGTTGACAGAAACGCCTCTCTTGACCAGCGACACCCAACTCTATGGCCTGACAGCTAGTCCGGATAAGAAAACAAACACCATAAGATATTTAGAAGGGGAACATCATAGCAAGACTTAATAATTTAACCATTAATCTTCTATGCAATAAACAACATAATATCTTTGGAAGCTTTAAATAGTAAAAAGAGAGACAAAAAAACACAACCAACCTTTGCCTTGGCTCCAGATTGAGTCTTCCCTGTTTCCAAAGCCTGATGGTTCTCCTCCAACTTTGGGTAAAACTAAATCAACACTACAATAATGTTTGTAAATGAGAGGACATGTTTGCATAAAACCATGACAAAAGCTGCCTATATTGTATAAAAGGACTCTTTAATAAAAGAATTGGATAATTTCATCTGAAACATATAATGTCACTTGAATTAATTACTCTTAAGTATGAAATATTAAACTAAAATACAAAGGGATATACCAGAAGTGCATGACAATGAAAATAATTGTAGGGTACCAATGACAGTGGATTAACCTTTCTCGAATACCAGCCCAAATCAAAGTAAACCGGTCCAATTTAATTGATGATTAAGAGGGAATTATTAATATTAATTTCTTAAGATAACGCATTAGACTTAGAGAAGCAATCAGGTTTATCTCTGATTTTCCTATTGTTTTCTTTTTTTCTGTTTTAACACTTTGCAATGAACATTTTTAAGAACTGGTACTATTGACAAACCGCCCTGAACTATATGAAATTAGCAAGATTGCGTTGAAAATATATGCAATTAGTAAACCAACACCCCTGAACTAGATACTATTGACCCCACTGAACTAGATATTAGTGAAGAATCAAAAGAAGCAAAGCAAAAAAGACCTTCGGGTTTTCCCAGTTGTACTGTCCACCATTCTTGGACTCAGCTTCTATGCTCTTCTTCTTCTCCTCTCCTACTCATGAAAAACCCTTGACAAGCACCATAATGGCAAACCTCACATTATACACAAATGACGCTCATGAAAAAGAGAAACACTAGAAATCCAAATGAAAGCAAGAAAAACTAGCAAGGAAAAAAGAGATAAAATCCTGTATCCAGCAATCTGGTATGTGAGATTTGAGCTTTCTTTCACTGCACCTGTCCAGTAGTGAATTACAACACAATAGAGATAACCAGAAATCTATTAGACTGTATTTTAGCATCTCTAAACTCTAAAGCACATGTTATTATCTTGATCGACAATATATTCTCAAATCAATTCAATTAAGATTAACAACTGAAACAAAATTTTAGAAACTTATTTTCTGGTTTTACCAAAACAGTAGCTTGAAGAGATGAAATAAATTCAACTTGGAAATAAATTTCTAACTTTTTAAACACTAGACTAAAAATTTTGTAATATGAGGAAACAACACCAAATACACTCAATATTTGCAACACCGAATATACTTCATGACTATATTAAGGCCAGTGATGACCAATTTGGAAAACCATACAGAAACTGATACTGGTATATCCATACAGCACAATAATCAGCATGCAATACACATGGTAATAAATACTAAATCGAGAATTCCTTATAAAGTAGAAATTACCAGCAATATGCATAGCATATTGAGTTAAAGGGATTTCATCTTGGGAAACAAACGACACTGAATATCTATAATAGGTAAAACAAAATTCACAGATTTTATAAAATTAGCCCCTCAAAAAGTAAAAAATCACACAAGCAGCAAGCTAACAGCTTACCTGAGAACAAGTTCCTGGAGTAAATTTTGTTCAAAATTAGGGAACAAAAATTCGGACAAAAACCAACAAAGTAGACTTAGTTTGGTAGTGCTTCTGTAGACTAGCGTGCCTAGCGCAATCATGACAATACTAATCCATTTTGGAACACTGTTAAATCTAACAATGCATAAATAAAGAACCACAATCCATGTAAATAATCACAAGCACAATAATTGAAAAATCGACAAACCCATGAATAGGCTACGACTAGTGCATATTGCAATACTTTGTTTATCAATCTTCCTTTAATGAATAATCAAGAAAAGTATCTACGTAACGAGATAGACAAGATCCAACAGAACACAAAAAGTGCGGTATAGAAAGTCTGAAAGAAACTTCGAAGCCGACAACCTCCATTTCATCTACGTCCGCACAAACAATTATCTGTTGTATCTTGTCTATCTTGTTACATAACTACTTTCTGTTTGGTAATCAGTTCCATGGGCATCATGCCTATCCCTTTGAGTATGTTGGGAAGGCCTTCCGGTCTACCTCCACCGACATACTCCAAAAACTTGTCAAATACGTCTTCTATCAAATGCCCAACTTCCTGAACCTCATTCACCCATTTTGTATCTGCATCTTTAAAAAAAACACATTGTATGCAACATGAGTGAAAGTTTATAAATTGATTGTAATTGTGAAAAACACATGCAACATATTTAGCCATTAACACCGCCAGTAATTGTTGGATAATTCTTCCCTGACATCTAGTAAAATGGCATTTAATGTGTCCTATAGCGAGTGTAAAACTATCAAGTCCAATACTCCTGTCAAATTACTGCTGAGAAGAAAAAAAGAAAAGAAAAAAGAAAGACAAAGCTTACAGATCTAAGGTTATCAGGAGGGGGCGTCGGGAGCGGTCGTCAGCTTGCAAAACACCAGGAAGTTGGGTATTTAATTGAAGATGTATTAGATTAGTTGCGTGAAGAGGAGACACCGGATCGGTCACGGCGGCGAGCACTACGAAAGAGACCACAAGAATAAAACCTAGCGGCGGCGCTGAGTACTCTCAGGTCTGAGAGAAACAAAGCGATGAAGAAATATAAATTGGGTTTAATGGGCTGAAGAAACAGTCAAAATGAAAATACCAAGCCCGTTGTGGCCTCTTTCTTCATAGGACCTAATAACATTTTGACTTGTGGACAATGCAAACTGTTCGTAATGTTTACTCACATTTATGTTACATAGATTAGTATGGTATATGATATAACATGGATATGTATGTGGGGATATGGTAATTTTCAAAAAATTAAAATGGAATACGTTTATAATATATATATATATTTTTTTTATATATTGCATTTAAGTAATTATAATAAGTCTAATTACAAAGATAAAATATATCACAAAGTCTAATTTACTGAATAAAGTTATAGAAAATTAAAGGTTTAACATAAATATAGATTAAATAATATAGTTATCAAGATATTCAGAAACAAAACTTTAGTGGATTGGTTAAATATTTTGATCTCAATCTACGCTTCCTCAGTTCGATTTACGCAGAGGGAAGAAAATTTGCGCTCGTGCGGAAATGGTTCATTGCAGTGTTGCAAAATGCGGTTCTATGCGGCGTATATGCGGCCGCATATGCGTATGCAGTTGAAAACCGCATAGGAAAAAACATATACGGTCTAATATGTGGTTTCGCATATGCGGTTCTATGCGGTTCCGCATATTCGGCTGCATAGAACCGCATTATGTTTGTATGCTATGAAATTTATGTATTATGTTATGATAGCTGACTTGTGATATATTTGTATTATGTTATTTTATGTTCTTTGATATGTTTGTATTATATTGTTTTGTGTTTTTATGTTTGTATTTTTATTTCTATTGTGAGATTATACATATAATGATACAAATTATATATGAATTCTTATTTTAAAATTCGCATATGTGGCCGCATACCGTATATGCGGTATGCGGTGCCCTTCCGCATACCGCATTTTGCAACACTGGTTCATTGGTGCGGGCAGGCGGGCATGGCTCATAAGTGCGGACGCGGTTCACGGTGCTAATTCATTGGATCCGACCGTATCTGCACGTATGTTAAGTATCAGAGCAATATAGACTCACATCACTGAATCCAAATCCTCCGAGGTATTTCTGTTTAGGTCCAAAGAGTTCGATAATAATTCAGATCAATCCGATTTGAGATGAAATGTATAAGGTTTCTTTAATACAAGCATTGGTGCTCTTATCATAGAAAAAAAGCTTACCATTTATGTCTTAAATTTTGGTGCTCTTCTCATATAGTAAAAGCTAACTAATGGTTACACTAATCAATCCATTTGGCAATCTATACGACCACGATGCATCCAACGCAATAGTGCTTTGGGATTGTTAAACAATTATAAATTTAATAGGACTATCCCGGTGAATTTGAATACCATATGCGGGCACACTATATTGTTCTTATCTAATTTTTTGGGAAAGAGAATCTGCTGTGATTCTTTGGAATTGCAGGTTCCTGCTTTTCCAAATCTAACCATATATATGTTTTGAGATTTGTGCATAAAATCAATTTTTTTTTTAGATTCGTGCATTCCAAAATATTAATAGTTAGATTTCAAAAGGCAGGAGTCGTAGGAATTTTTTGGAATCGCAGCAGATTTATTTCCACTTTTTGGGAGTAGTACGGACACATTTTAAGTCGCACGCACATAGAGAGCGATGGCGAGTGCTTATCCTCTGAGATATCTCAACTTTTGCGTGACCGACGTGGCCGGTGCCTATTCGGGGTTGATGTAGGGGGTCCGTATTATGTATGCTTTATGATTCGTGCAGAACGTATTTGAACGGTTGGGATTTTCCATAAAGTCACTCATAGTTTGAGATATCTCAGAGGATACGAATTCAGCGATGGCCGCATTGTTTGGCGAAAATCTTGAATCATTAATTGCCCCCAGTTTATAAGCTAGCTCACTTTTTACCTTTTACCTGAAGGAGCGTTTTCAAGTTTGGCGTGCTCGGTAAAAAAAGACAAGTGAATTGATCTTAATAAATTAGGGTACCACCATTCAAGTATAAAATCCTTATTTTAAAAAATATTTTATGATTAAAATTTAACTCAGAGAAATGCAATATATTTACTTTTTTCATTGAAGAAAAATGATATTTTAGACTTTATTAGTAGATGCAAATAAATGATTTGTACTAAATATTCATATATGAAAAATCAAATATTGTGAAACAATACTTCCTTATATAAAAGATACTTACTTTGATATTACTATCATTTTTTTTTCACCTCTTTAAGAATTAACAACTATTACTTTTAGATGAACATTTAGACAAAATGTACATAAAATCATTTTTTATTTCGTGATTCTGAAATAAAAATCTGGACCATAGAAAGGTGGGAAATTTTTTATTCATAGAAATTGAAAAAAAGATAGAGAGAAATAGAAAGAGTACAGGTTTTGTGATATTGATAAAAAATTCGGTACAGATTTTATCAATCCTAACAATCAAAACACTTAGGATATACATAATTTTTACCCATTCTAACTCATCTTGAATCTTCTGTGAAGACAGTGCTTGAGAAGATCAAAAATTGATCTGTTGCTATTCCTGTTTTAAAGATGGTGTCATAGAAAATCCAAAATAAATTAGAATAAATAAAAATTATGTCTATTCTAACAGTTTTGATTGTTAGAATCGATAAAATCTGTATCAATCTTTCTATCAATATCACAAAACCTGCATTCTTTCTATTTCTCTCTGCCTTTTTTTTTCAATTTCAACGAATCAAAGGTACCCAAAAGGTGGGCGCTGCTATAAACTATCTAAAGAGAGCGTAATATTTTCCTTAAAAAAAAAAAAAGGAACATAATATAAATATATAATTGAATGTAGTACTGATGATGTGACCTCATCAAAATACACATTTCACAAGAAAACAGAAGAAAACAAGGGACTTCACTACACTACACTGCGCCATAATAAACTCTGCCCCACCAACTACCCCCTGGTTTCATCTGAAAACCATCTGCTACTTTCCCTATATAAACACACACCTTACATAGTTACATATCACACCAACTACGAGCCACACACACTCACCCACTACTACGTACACAAGCTTCTCATTTCATATTTCAAGCAACTTGAAAAATTAATTCAGGATATATGGGTTCAGTAACTCGTGCTTCTTTGGATCAGAGACTCGCCTTAGCTAAGCGCTGCTCCCATGGTACAAATTAAATTAATTGGCTCGTTATTACAAATTAAATTAATTTCCTCTTTTGTAGATTGATCAGTTCATTTTCGGTATTTTGTAGAGGGAGTAATGGCTGGAGCAAAGGCAGCTGTTGTTGCTACTGTGGCATCAGCTATTCCTACTGTGAGTGTCAAAAGTCTCTGTTTCTCATTTCCTTTTTTTTTTTTTATCTAACTGTGGATCTTAATTTCATGCAATATAATCGAATTTAAAATGTTTGGTTTATAGTTGGCAAGCGTGAGAATGATGCCATGGGCTAAAACCAACCTCAATCCTACTGCTCAGGCACTTATCATCTCTACAGGTTTGTAATTGCTAATTTCATGCTTCAGTTTCTTTTCTTCTTATATTTTTTAAATTCAATATGTTCAACGAATAATTACAGAAACTAATTGGATTGAATTACTTTTTGCAGCTGCTGGGATGGCGTATTTCATTGTAGCGGATAAGACTGTGCTGGCTTCAGCAAGAAAGAATTCCTTTGGTGCTCCTAATAGGCCTAATTAAACAACTTATAATCTTATGTTTCCCTGTTATTTAATTTGTGGCTTCAACTTGAAGCACAAATCTATGTAAAATATTCAAGCAATAAAAACAGTGATGGCTTCTTCTTCTTCAATTAATTTTAAAAGTTGCTATAGATGACTGTTTTTTTTTTTTTCCCAATTATCTCATTAACTGTTACTTGTGAGCAACTAATTATTTAAATCTTGCATAAATTTATTCAAAATTGCTAGAGAAGCACATTTTTCAAAATAACCTTTCATAATTTCTTACCTTGTATTTTCATCTTGTAAACAATACGAGTTGACATATTGTGGTTTTTTCTATCCAGCAAAAACAGATATCATTTCTATGCACCAAATTATGGGCATGTAATATTATTTATTGAATCTACGGTACATTAAAAAGTTCGAATGGACAGAATAATCGTGATCGGAGGGCTAGCATTCAATTTAAAAGATCGCCGTTACGGATCATAGTCCATTAAATGCGGTATCCATTAGAAATTTAAAATTGAGAACTCAATGATACTAGCCAGAGGCCTCGCTACGCTTGGGCAATTTTTTTCCAATACAGAGTAAAAAGTGTATAAAATACTTTTTATGCATAGTAATAATGAATGAGTTGACATATAACAGCATAATAAAAACTGTACAACAAAAGTTAATAAATTACATTGATGTGACATAGTTCTGTCTGGATGCTACAAAAGCTGTAAAATTTGTAGTCTCAACTCTCAAGTGGTATTAGATTCCACTTCTATTCCAAGAGCGTTTTAGTTTTAGGTACATCTCCCCTATACTGCCTTTATGCAAAAGCTATCCACATACTCTGGCTAAACTTTTATGCAACATCCACTTCTGACGTAGCAGGTGCAATTTCTGATGGTTTCTGTACAACAATATTATCAGCAACAATAGCTTCAATGATCGGGCTCAATAGACATCACTGAAAATGTTATTATTAAAAGAAGATTGTTAAATCATAAGTTCATAACACTATGCTGATCTCATCACTTGATGCTTTGTTAAATGAGGCCTAAGGGCTAAGACTGTCAATCATTTGGCAAATCAGTTCTGCAAATTGGGACCATATTGCAGTTATTTGTTTCTAATTGGATAGATATATGAGTAGACAAAGCAAATAAAGGCGGAAAAAAATCAAATGAAGAATGATTGATGCATAATTGAAATGCTGTGAATAAGAAAAAATAATTTTATTCATGTATTTATATCCATTAGTTTTCATTCTTATTTGAAAAGTAATTTAAAGATAAGTATTAATTAACAAATTGTGTTGATACCAGAATAAAATATATGCTGGTATGGGAAAATCTAACGTACCAGTTGTAAAGAGATACAAAGAGAAAACGATCCAGTACCTGCAACAACACCACTTAACTCTAAGCTCTTGGGATAGTTTCTTCACAAATTGGTGAGGTGTCAGATATCTGACCTTTAAAACCTCAACAAAATACTATAATCATTTAAGCTTGGTAGAACCTTTATTGCAAGAAACACTGATAATGGAAGCATCCATTATACCTTAATCTCCTGTTTGAACAAATAAATAATCAGTTCGAAAAACAAACAGCAGTAAAATATAACAACAAATAATGTGAACCAAGTTCAGTTCAATTCGGGACAAAATTAGAAGTAGAATACTTTTGGACATGAATCCTTTTGTTATTCTATAATGATGTTAAAGTTATGATAATTTTATTTTTATTTGCTCACTGTTTTTGATACCCCTTTCTGTTCATGAGGGATTGTGGGGTATGCTAAAAGAATCCACATAGATTGTCGCACTCGGACTCTTATAGTTACTTAAATAAACGCTCTTTGAACATTCTAGAACATTGAACTATAACATTATTTTTGTCCAAGGATCCATATGGAAAAGAAGCCCTATTGGGTTACATTAAAATACAAAGGTTGTTGTGTTCTTAGTGTTTTTATTTAGAATAAATTGTAACATTATCTATCAAAAGTTGTCTATAATAGATCTTCGTGATGGCATTCCTTATTGATCAATGTCGTGACTGGAAGAGTACGATGAATGTGCTTCCACACATCTTCTTGGCCTAGTCGGAGAGTTTCAACGTACTCTTTTTCCTCTCCTTGTCAACCTTTTTAGACTCATTTCTATCCTTTTCACTCGTAACCTAGATCGTGTCAAGTAAGATTCAACAAATTAAGTGAGGTGCTGATTTGTAACTAAAAAAATATAATGTCAATCAGAATTAGTAATAGCCCAAATCAGCATAAGTAAAATTGAGAAAATAATTTGAGGAACTCATTACTAACTAAAGAGCTATATTTTCTAAAAGGATTGATAATAACCTAGGTCAGCAGTAACTAAAATCCATGAAATAAACTATGGTTCTCGTCTCTAACTACAACAATATTTAATGGATTGCTAAAAAAAATATATTGTACCTGCATAAAGATATATATATTTAAAAATGAGCATTTGCAACAGTTTTGGAAAAAGACACTAAGCTTTCTTATTAGTTTTGATAACATATTTTCTGAAATTAAAAAAGGTTAGGAAGAGACCTTAATAGGTGTAGACAAAACGAAGCTGTTGCGTATGTATCGGCGAAGATAGATGTTAAGCTGCAGAAGAAAAGAAAACAAAGAATTAAAAAATATGAGTGCATAAAGAGGAATTTGTATTTAGTCAATAAGGATTAATATCAGTTTGTTTTGGCTTTTATGCGGTCATCAGGCTGATACTTATTTTTCACAACTTCTTCAAATTTCTTCTACACAACCTATCATTTTGAGTTCATAGGCTTGTAGTACATTGGTTCTTGAGTGTTTATGTCAAATTTTAGGTTCTGGATCAAAGGGAAAAGGCCTGTTTCAATCCATAGCACATTTGGTTCATACTATGGGTATTGGCGGTCTGCTTTATCATTTTTTATTCTTTGATTTCTTGAATGTTAAGGGGTGATCTAAATTCATATATTTAGGACTTTTAGTTCACTGATTTCTGTCCGACTTTGTATCATCAGCACAGCAGTCACATTAAACCAACTAAAATGGTACCTCTTTTTCATATCTTCAAGAGCTGCTGAGTTACTGCATTCTACATAACTGTTCGAGGAGATTTATTAGTGCTCTTGTCAACTCAATTAATGTTAATCCTAATAGCATGCTCAAATTGTCAAATCATGCAATTAGGAGCAACCATGACTTGGAGAAATTTGAAACTAAAGTATAATTTTTTGGGGAAAAAAAAGTGGTGCATTACACCTCAGCAGTTCCCTTTTCCATGTAAGAAATACTGCTACCTTGATTTTTCAAAGCCAAAACAGGTCATGTGGTACTGGCCAGCTCCAAGCCAATATCCTGTTTTAAAGACCTAAATATGTATTCTGATATCGTACTATACTATACCAGCAACATAGTGGTACGATTACAGAAACATGGCATAATTTTTCCAATAGGTTAATGACACTCCCTGTTTTGTTAGATAGAGTTTCAATTAACAATCGAAGCACCATGCCTAACTCTATTTAGCTGCACATTAAAACAAATATAAAAAAAAATTCTAGAAAAAAATAAAACATACCTTCGCAATAGTGTCAGAGAGATCATCTATGTAAGGTACTGATGCATAGGTGCCAGTCTAAAATAGAAGATATTGTAAAGACAAATGAAGTTTGTATGTTAGTCCAATTTGCATAGCTAGCTAGATTTCAGCCCATTCAAGAACGGGCTCTTGGTCCATATGAATTGCACATCAAATGATATAATATAGACATGTAACCAATCCTTTGTCTTCAGTTTAAAAATGAAACTCACAGTCAGGCGTGTTTTGTCATTTTCTTATCCTTCTAACCCTCCAGTTCTACTCTCTGCATAATATCTTTGCCAAAAAAAAGATACTGGGAGGCATCAAAGGGAGCATCATCTTTTCATGGGTGTGAATATTTCTGGTTGCAGCTTAAAAAAGGAATTCAATTAATTAAATGTAATGAAAACCAATAAAAAAATGATGATCTTAAGTACTATATTAAATGAATTGCCAATTTCAGACACCAATAGGCAGTTCGGTAAGTGGTAACTAAGTATAGACATGTTTGACCATTTCTTATTTGTCTTGCTCTTTTTTGGCTTTTCATGGCCTAATTACAGATCGAGGTAAAATAAAGGTAGCTTTCATCAAATTGAAGCGTAAAGCCTCACTGGGGATTTACTACATAAATGAGGTATTAATGCTTTATCAGGAATTAATTGTTGAAATCTAGTGGTCAAATTTTCAATTGTGGTTTTGTGATGGTCTATAGATGATACTGATAACCTTGCGTACATCTTTGAGTTAATTATTACCTTTTACATGTAAGTATGCATTTCATGCATCTCTCCTCTCCTCTGCATGATGAGGTCATTTAAGTGGGCATTTTGTGAAGAAAGCTTATCTGCAATGGAAAATGAGATAGAAGCTTTGTAAGAAATTATACTTGAAGTTTGAATTAGCACTTTATGAATATTGAAGCTAATTTTGACCTTCTATCTTTGAAACTGACATCTCTATATCTCAATGCTTCTTAACCTTTCCATTTTTTTCTTGAATTTCTTCCTTCGTGACAACCTAAGCAGAAATCTTGTTGCTGAGAACAATCTTACAGCTGAAAATCTTACTGCAAGTTTAAGAACAAATGCTTAAGATTCTAAAAACAGTGGAACATAATAAAACACTCTTACTGCTAGATATAAACTAAAGGTACTCTAAAGAAAGAAGAGAAAGAAGAGGCGGGCCTTTAGTTGAGCGAGAGGGTTTAGGTGAGAGGAGAGAAATGCGAGAGGGTTTAGGTGAGAAAGTCGGAGAGAAAGGCTAAGAAACAAACCTCGGACCAGTCAAGAAAGGAAATGGAAGATCGCTTGAAGAGGAAGACCGACAGAGAGAGAGCGCTACAATGGAGAAGGAAGAAAGAGCGGATGAAAAAGAAACTGTGAGCTTTTTCTGGAAGACACTCGAAAAACAAAAGGAGAGATTTGAGAAGAAAGATCTGGAAAGGAGAATAAAATATACTGTTTTGTGGCACCCACATGTCATTCTAACTGTAAAATATACTGTAGAGGAAAAGTGGGACCCGTTCGTCAGTCTCACTATTGGTTAGCACTGTAGACTTCACTGTAGATGAATAGTGTGGCTCTATCCAAAATTAATACATAAGAAAGATTTGTGTGAAATGTATAGGTTTCTAAATCAAAATAGAAATAACCTTTTTTTCATTAGGTGATATGAGTGCCATATCACTATCGGTTTTAAGGACATCTGGTGATGTCATATTTCACTAGCCGCTTCATAATATCGAGACAAAAACATAGATGAAATTAATGAAATAAAATTGTACGTCATGTATGAAGTTACTATGATTATAAATAACTTCTCATTTTTAATTATAAAATGCATATCATCTATGAGAGGAATCCGATTACACTCTTTTTTGGTAACATTGAATTACACTATCTATTTTCAAAGTTTACAAAATCTAAACAGTTGATTCAAACCGTTCAACTTGTTGAATATGTTAAAATGTGCTTACAGATCAAATTTTATATTTTTTGAAATCTTTTTATTATTTATTAAGTATTTAACAAAATCACTATATTCAAACTGTTGAATTTTTGTATCAATCTTAATAAATAGTAAAAAAATTCAGAAAAATATAAAATTTGATCTGCAAGCACATTTTAACATATCCAACAAGTTAAACGGTTTGAATCGATTATTTGGACTTTATAAACATATAGGATGTAATCCGGTGTCACCAAAAAAAGGTGTAATCAGCCTCATCGATCATCTATATATGGTTAAAAATATTCATATATAATTATAAAAATATGTCATATATGATTATAAATTACATGCCCAAGATGATGTTTATATGATCAAAAAAATTATATATCGTATTCGATTAAAAATTTCATACATAATTAAGTCACAATTGGACACAGGTGCTTACATCAAATAATAACATACATTAGATAATACTAGTCAAGTATTCGTGCGTTGCAACGGAAATTGAAATATTACCTTGATCATTATTTTAAATGTGATTAATTTAAGAATTGATTGCATATTCATTTATTAGTTAATAATAAGAGCAAACAAGAACTTTAGTATTTTATTCTAAAATTATCCAAAATAATTACATACTTTAAAATTACATCACATCTAAGATTTTTTTTTTTCTTGTAAGCAATACTTCATGACAGCCTTCACTTTCTTGCAAGATTTCTATGAATCAAGAAAGAAGTTATATATTTGTCATCAAAGCATTGAAGTTAATTTATACAAAATAATACCATATTACATTGGAGCAACCATAGTAATAAAAACTAAGTACCAATGGGCCGTTCGGCAACAAAGGATTAAGCTTCCTTAAGGCTTAATCCGCTTCCTTTAGCTTCCTTAGCCGTTTAATCCTACCGAACACCGGTTCCTTAGCGCGGATTAAGAGCACCTCCTTTAGCTTCCTTTTGCCCGGATCTTAATCCTCTGCCCGAACTTTAAGGCACCCATACCCCCTCCTTTAGCTTCCTTAGTCTTTACTCACGGATTAAGACAACCGAACATTGATTCCTTAGTGCTCCTTAAGCTCTTAATCCTTCACTCTTAATCCTTTGTTGCCGAACGACCCCAATATGCAACTCAAATTCCTTGACCGTGTGGCATTGGGAAGGAGAGAGAAAAAGGAGGAGACCATGCACATGGGAAAGGAGAGAATAAAAAAAGGAAAAACACATCCTCTGCATTGGGAAGAAGGAATAATTTTTTTGATAAATCATAATTAAGAAAATCATTTTTACCAATCCAGCATGATTACTTTTTTTTTTCAAAAACTAGAAGAACCGGAGGAGCCCTCTGGTCTCAGCTTTTTCCTTTCCTCAAGGCCGGAGGAGCCATCCGGTCTCAATATTTTTTTTAATTTTTTTAATTTTTTCCACTTTTTCCTGTGCGGCGATCTGTGTAGTATCTCTATTTTTTATGTATATATAATATAGTATATGTGTATGTATAATATATGTATATGTGTATGTGTATGTGTATATATATGTATATATAATATACTATAATATATGTAAGTTGTGGCTAATTTTCTGCCAGCAGCATTTCTGTCGGCGGTGCTACCGTCATTTTTTATTTTTGTGATGTCCAAACAACAAATTCAAACTGTTAGATGTTTAATATATATTATAATCTACTTGGAGACCAAATTTTACATTTTTTGGAATTTTTTTACTATTTATTAAGCTGGTTTGAAAACCACTTATTTCAATACTGAAGAAATTTACTGAAATCAGCAGTTTTCAAACCAGCTTAATAAATAATAAAAAAATTCAAAAAAAATGTAAAATTTGGTCTCCAAGTAGATTATAATATAGATTAAACATCTAACGGTTTGAATTTGTTGTTTGGACATCACAAAAATAAAAAATGGCGGCAGCACCTCCAGCTAAAATGCTGCCAGTAGCAAATTAGCCGGACCCAATATATGTATATAAGTATATAAGTATATATGTATATATTTATATATAATATATGTGTGTATATATCAAAATCGCTATATCCAGACTGTTGAATTTTGTACTCATCTTAAAAAATAGTAAAAAAATTTTCAAAAAATATAAAATTTTATCTACATGCATATTTTAGCATAATTATTATGTTGAACGGTTCGGATCGACAATTTGAACTTTAAAAGCGAAGATATAAAATATGAGGTATGAAAAAAATGAGGCATTAAAATCCTACTCATTATACATATATTATACATACACATATACATATATTATATATACATAAAATAAGAGATGCTACATAGATAGCCGCACAGAAAAAAAAAAAAGTGAAAAAAGTAAAAAAAAAAAAAAAAATTGGGACCGGAGCCTTGGTCCGGTCTTGAAAATTTGTGTTGGGATATATGCAGTGGGATCTTCTGTGGCTTTTTGTGGCTTCCGTTAAATTTTGAAATAAAAATAGGGAGACTGGAGGGCTCCTCCGATCTTGAGAAAAGAAAAAAACTGAGACCGGAGAGCTCCTTCGATCCTTCTGATTTAAAAAAAAAAAAGCAATCATACTGAATTAGTAAAAATGATTTTCTTAATTATAATTTATCAAAAAAATTCAACGAATTCGCATTTCATGCACAGCAACAGAGAAAAAAAGGTGAAAAGTTATGTGGCGCTGAGATTATGTATGGTATTGAAATGGGTACGTTTTTATCTGAATTTAGATTTTTATATATTCGATAACATGAAATCAATGCATACAATTAAAACTGTTGATAGATGGATGAGATTGAGATATAATTTTCAAATCTAGTGAATGAATGACTGACATTTTGTTTGGACAAATAGATGATTGGAATCTAAATTTTTTTACGTGATACTATAGTAGTTCTGATTCTGATTGCAATATTAAAATAACATCATATAATTCGGTCCGATGCTCAGTATAGTCTGTTAGAATTAATTGTGTCAAGATTCACAAAATTTCAATGCGATCAAACTAGACGGGCAATAGTCCAAATTTGATCCGATGCTCTCGACACCCAACGAATCCTTACATAAATAAATTTGTTCGGAAGTATTAATTAGATAGAAATCAACTTTTTTTTAAAAATCATCTTTAACGACTTATGCCGAGTGGAAAACGATTTTTTTAATATTTTATTAGTACATAGCTATATTTAAAAAATTTACTTACATTTTTTTTATTAAATGGAAAAAGGCCTTTTATCCCCCATTCATTTATATTGTTTATAAATAATTCAATTAACTTGGATCAATGATTTATTCCAGATTTTAAAGAATTTCCTTAGCATCAGATTTTTTGTTTTTGTTTTTGGAATGAGATTATTGGCAATGACTCAGTTATATTGGTTAGTTTAAGAAATCAAGATGGATTTCTTAAAAGAAAATTAACATACCAAGAGAAAGGCCTTACTTTAATTATACAAGAAAATATTAAAAATGTCATTGGATGCTACAACAATAGAGTAGACACTTTTCGCAAGAAAAAAAATATATTTATAATGGTACTCCCTCACGAAAAGTACCGTCACAAAAAAAAAAAAGCTGAACAATGACGGTACTTTGTCGCAAAAAATTACTTTTTTATTCTCGCGAAAAGTATCTCATTCTTATATCTTTGTCTCATATCCAGCTAAACAAACCCACCAACAACATGCACCCAATTCAATCAAACACAAGTTATCAATATTTGGACACAATATATAACCCGCAATAAAGTAATGCATATTACAATCAATATTTATAAGCCACAATTTCATGGCTGTTTGAGTTTATAATTAATTTGATATTCTCATTAACAACAATAGGTTATGAGAATCCATAATTTTGTCAACCTGTGAGAACTAAAAAGTGATTTCTTTCAAATTTTTTTGTTAATTATGATATTCTGATGCATCCAAATAATTTAAAAAAAATAAATAAAGATTATACTATGTTGGATTTAAATTATAATAAAAGGTCGAATCTTGATGCTCTAAGCTATCAAAAATATATAACTCCAATGATATGAAATTAAGCACACAAATGTGGTCAATACGTACTAAACAATTAAGTTAAAATTCTATGATACACATTTTTTTTCTATGTCACTACACCAGAACCAGTTTTCTGCAACTAGTTTTCTGGTCACAGAAAGTAGAAGCGCCGGTCGCAAATGCTAATATCGGTCGCAGAAAGTCGATTCCGGTAGCTGAAAGCCTTGTTGCAGATATTCTTCTGATGACGTCAGCCAGTTACTGATAATTTTTTTGCGACCAATTTTTTTTTCTCGCTGTTATTTTTTGCTGACGTTAGAAAAAGATATCTGCGACCAGAAAAACGGTTGCAGAAAAAACTTTCTGCTATAGTGTGTTCTAATTTTTTGAGTTGCAACTCTCTTTGCACATATAAGACATGAGTAATGAGCTACACACAAATTAAATGAATAATAAAATTATGTTGTTATGTGTGATAATAAGTGTTGGTTACAATGAATTATTAGTTCCCATGTGTGATCATTGTCATACAAATGCAAACACCATGAATTAATGGAAATTGTTGCATGATAAGACCCTAAGTAGAATATAAAATGACAAAAATGAAGTAAACTAATTATAAAAATAATATTTTTTTACACATATAACTAACTAATAGTTTTTATTTGTTTTTTAAACATAAAAAAATGACTCACTTTCCAAAACCGACTAACTAAAAAACTAATTAATTATAAAAATAATACTTTTTTACACATATTACTAACTAATATTTTTATTTTCTTCTTTAAACATAAAAAAATGACTCAACTAAAAAAACTAATTAATAATAAAAATAATATTATTTTACACATATTACTAACTAATAGTTTTTATTTTTTAGTGAAAGAAAAAAGTGTATATACTTCATAAATTTAAAATGAGATTTAATACTTCATAAATTTAAAATAAAATTTAATACAAAAGATAATAAAACGAGTAAATTTGTAAATTTTAAAGTTTACAAGGACAATATAGAAAGTTTGTGAATTTTAGAGTTTAGAAAGATAAATATGTAATTATAAACTTTATTAGCGGAGATATACATAACTTCAAACTGTTTGAGGGCATACATGAATCATCAAATGATAGCGTCTACTTTCATCTGTCTAGTCTGATTTTTTTTTAATTGGATATATACATTCATTTTTTTTAATTGGATATATACATTCAATCTGTCACTTTGAAACTTCGAAAATAAACCCCACAATTTAACAAAACAACAACTAAGTTACTGAACAGAACGCTGAGCACTCTTTTTCATTCCTTTCTTTTACTTTCGTTAGTCGTCATCAAATACAAAGCACCTAATAATTAATTAGCTAACACGTACGACTTTCATTAAAAAGAAAAATCGTTGGGAGAAAAATCTAACCTACTTTTGAAAAACAAAAGAAAAATAAACACATATTATATTAAATGCTGTAGTAGTTTATTAATCGCCAATTACATTACAATCCAACACCCTCATCAAACATCACATATCCTCAAAAACTAGTTAAGCAACCAATCAACCATACAACACATCCATAACAAAAAAAAAAAACCCAAGGATAAACCACAAACCATACATACACATAAAATCATCGATCCTTGATTAATCATGGCCAAATTAAATTAAAATTAAATTAACCAGAGATTTCAATGGCCTTGGCCGCAGACTTCTTCACCTCCTCTTTAGGCACAGTGACAGTAAGGACACCATTCTCCATGGCTGCCTTCACCTGATCGACCTTTGCATTCTCAGGCAGCCTAAACCTCCTCATGAACTTGCCGCTGCTTCGCTCCACATGGTGCCACTTGTCATTCTTCTCCTCCTTTTCCCTGCTGCGCTCCCCACTTATTTTCAACACGTTGCCTTCCTCCACTTCCACTTTCACCTCCTCTTTTTTAACACCCGGGAGGTCGGCTTTGAAGACGTGTGCTTCAGAGGTCTCCTTCCAGTCGATACGCGCATTGGCAAAGGAAGATGTTTCGTCGGTTGTAGCAAGGGATCGGGAGTTGTTGAAAGGGAAGCCCTGAAATGGATCCCAGAGATCACGAGAGAATGGTTCGAAGATGTTGCTCCTGATAAGAGACATTGTGTTTGTTTACTTGGAAATATGAGAACTGAGAAAGTACTTATTAAATCAGGAATTGAGGTCTTTGGTTGATTTCTTTCTGATGGTGATGCATTCTAACTGAGATGCTATTTATAGGAAAGGGAATCTTGGTTTATCTCTCTAGATTTCTCCAGAAGCACACTCCTCTCTCTCTCTGTTGTAATTTCGTGACAAGTGTAGCAGCTGCTAGAGATCCCTACTCGGTCGGGTCGCCGCTAACAGAATTCTCTGGAAGCTGCTTAGAAGGCCTAGTATTTATTTTAAATAAAGGCCCATGGGCTTATGGAGAGGTCCAATAAAATTTGTTGTGATTGGGCCTCAAACAGACACGATTGCGACAATTGGATTAAGCCAGACACTATTATTTATGTATTTTTTGGACAGAGTTTAGGTAAATCTGCCCAAATCTGCTAATTAAATGGAATGGCTGATGAACAAATAGTTGCAACATAGTTTATTATTTTCAATAATATTTATCTTAATCAATGTGTCTTGCTTCTTCACACCGAATTCATTTTCTAAACATCATATACATGAATAATGTGGTACCAAATTATTTATAAAGAGAAATGTGGTCTTTTAAAATGGAAATGTGGTCTTTAAATATATTTATCAATCAAGAATACTCAAATATAATTTTTAAGTTCTGTTTAGTGATAAAATTTGGTCTATGATGTTGGAGAAAACTAAATATTTAATATGATTTTTATTCTTTTTTAATTTTCAGCCTTAGTATTGGAACTCTTAACCCTCATAAATAGAATAGTATCTATTACTTACATTGTTGTAATTAATTTCTAACATAAAAAGAAGAATGATTAAAAACTGACAACACAGTACTTTGTAATAAATGGTAAAGTAGTTTTTCTAATTTTTTATTAATATTAATTTTTATTTAATTTGAATGAAAAATATGAAGCTATGATAATAATAATCTACATTATTTTTAATATTTAATTTGCTTAGTTTTTAACTTGGATGATAGTTGGTTATTCAAATATGTAGTCAAGCAAAAGAAGTTAAATCTGAAATTTTAATTTAATCTTTAATAAAGAGGGAAAAATTTATTGTCCAGTTAATATGATAATGTATTTTTTCTATTTATGAGTAAATAATATAGTTTAGTAAAATTAAACTTGTTTACATTGCACAAGATCGATATAGTTCTATTTTTTTTTTATTGTGTTGAATTATTACAAAAATATTTTCATTCCAATACAAAATGGTGCTTAGTTGCACGAACTATATTGCCATGAATAGATGTATTCTAAATAAGTATTTTCTTCCCAATCAAGTAATTTTGCTCAAATTTTTTTGCTTAAACTCTTGGCATCATGCAAATACTCCAAATGAGGATAAATGCAAAAAAAAAAAAATATGAGCCAGTCTTTTGAAATACAAATAACACTAGCGAGTATTTAAGCTTTCGAAAAATGTCGAAAAAATAATCACATTTTATTGTTAGGAAAAATCCTCTTGCAATTTGGTTTTGTACATGGGACCCACCCTCATATATCATTCATTAGGTTTGAGTCTAATTTGATATATAGATATCATTGATCTTTATCAAATTCATAAATTTCTCCTTTCTGCAAAATATTATATTTCTCAAAGTGAAAAATTATGAGAAGTAAAATTACAAAAATTTGTTTTATCAGCCAGAATAAAAGGTAACTATTGTGAAACTGACAAAAACTACTATTTCCGTAGGTATTGCTTCCATTAATGAAATTGTCTGCAAAAGTACCGACACTATTAAACACTTTCTCCTCGCAAATAAAACAGATTGTTGTCGCGCACGTGCATGTGCAACTAAAAAATAATTTTCAAACACATTCTTCAAACAATACAAATTGTAAAACGATATCAAATAATTACATGCGCATATAATTTCACAAGGAAAAAAAAATCAAAATTGACTTCACAACAATGAAATTAGTGCATCAAATTCATTAGATATCTTTCTGCTATATAAGAGTACAAAACCTTTTCGGTCATTTTTTTTTCTCTTCTAATTTCCTTTTTCTTAATTTGGATAGAATATTTGAACATCTATGTTACTCCGATACTCCACTTTAAAGTGGACAGTGAACACACAACAGAATTTATTCTAGCAGAATTTTATTTGTACTCGATGTATTTTTTTGTTAATACAAATAAACTTATGCATATTGAAATAACACAGAGTTAGATGTCATATGTTATTTTTGATGACTAAAAAATTTAAAATGTGGCATAAAGTAATAAAACACATAATACATTATAATAAATTCTAGCAGAATTTTATACTAACATGTGACATATTTACTTGATTTAGCACATACAAAATTATGGAGAGGTAAACAACGTAAATTAAATATTACAGTCGATTTTGAATTTTAATGATTTAGGATCTTAGATTTAGTCCGAATTGATGAAACTTATGCGGAGTTACAAAAAAAAAAAAATTATATATTATACGCTTGATATAGCTACATTAAAAACGATTACACTGCTAATGCCGAAATTTTATTTGTTTATCATCATTAAAAAAATATTTAACTCAATTTTTTGAAAAATCCATATTTCCCAAAATAACAACTAATTTAAGACTAGTACCAATAGTGCATTTTATTAATTTGATACTGCAATTTCGATATTAGCAAAGTATGGCACGGTAGTTTCAAATTGCGGTCCATATAAATATAAATTTTTTCACTAAATGAAATTAAAAAGTTTACTTTTTAGAAGATGATACATAAAAAAAATCGGCAGCTAATGAGTTGGGAGTACATGAACAGTTGAACCTACTCATAAATAAATGAGCTTAGGGCTGTCAAAAAAGCTCGCGGCTCGTGGCTCGCTCGGTAGTGGATCGAGTTATTAACGAGCTAGCTCGGTTCAGGCTCGAGCCAAAATAAATAAGTTGAGCCAGGGATTAGCTTGGACCAGGCCAGCTCGGCTCGTTAAGCTACAGTGGATTTAGGAATTTGTCTCGTATAATTTTAGGTTCAGTTCCATTTTCAAAGGCGCAATTATGCAAAATTGATGTATTTTCGGTTTGGGAAGAAATGATATGGACTTTAGTTGCTTGAAGATGTTTATGTTGGACGATTTTTAAAATTTTTTGAATGAACTTTCTTATTTTTAAATTTGTATAATAGCATCTCAATAAGGCTCAGCGAGCCAGCTCATTAGCTCGCGAGCTAGTTCGAGTTGGCTTGTCACAAACTGAGCTAGAGATTTTAGCTCGGATAATCTACGTCCAGCTCGCTCGGTCCAGATTCAGGTCTAAATAAACAAACTGAGCTAAGACTCAGCTTAGCCCGAGCCAGCTCGTTTACAGCCCTGACAAAGACAACCCAATAAATCAAAACCGAGCCCAAACCCAGAATTGCAATTTGTCTGTCACCTCACCTCTCTTTCACGAAACGCACAACTCTCGTTTCTACCGTGTCGCCGCCTCCCGCCTCTGTGAATTTGGCGCCACCGAGGAAGCATCCTTTCCTCCTTTCTTCTCTATCTTCCCTTTTCGGGTTCGCTAACTTCCTTTTTTTCAATTTGAGCCTTTAGGTAGGGACTAAAGCGTTACTGAGGTTCGCTAGATGACTCCAATCTGCGGTTCAAACTTAATATTCATCTTTTGTCAGTCATTTTGTGTTTTTATCATAGTGAAACTGTTGGTTATTGTTCATGGAACAGTAAATAGATCAAATAATTAATTCTTAAACTTAAATATATACTTTTGCCTTGTAGATGGTAATCTGGCCAGCACATATACTATTATTGGTTATTATTTCTAATGTAAAAATTACCATTAATTATGTAAAATTGAATCTGGCTAAAAAGGTATTGGTATTGTTGGACATTTCACTTGGAACCCAGTACCAAAGGGTCTAGGGCATACACCAAAAAATGATGTCTGATTTAATCTTGCTTGCTCAATTGTCTGCCTGAAATTTAGTTTAGTAAGAAACATTATGACCTAAATCTTGGTTTGAATCATCCCGATCTTTTCTGGGAAGCAGGCAAGCAGCTTGAGGATGACCACACTGGCACACAATTGCTGACTTTGATATCCAAAATGGTTAATTGTAATTTTATTTATTACTGTCTTATAATTCAGTTCCAATTCCTACTGTCGGGCTTTAGAGTAAACACAAAAAATTGTAAAATTGTTGAGTCGACATTGCATCTAGTGCTTTTTCGTTCTGGTTGAAGTAAGAGATGATTACTGATCTTTTACCAGAATTTTGATTTCATATTCCCAAATTATATAGAGAAGAAGAATAACACATGGTAAAAACTGATACTACCATAAGAGGAGTGCATTTCATTTTTTCCCGAAAGTTTTGCTAAATGCTGCCTGTGAATCCATGTATAAGCTTAACATGGTTAGACATAAACACTGTTCTGACTGTTAGGTCATTAAAATAAAGTACCATTTTTCATTAATAATTCAAACCGGACAAGTTCAAAATTCCCTGTTCCACAGAAATGTGGATTATTTATTTCTTAACAGAGAGTTAACATGAGGTACCTGAATACAATAGTTTTAGAAATCAAATTTTATTGATTTATATTTTAATTATTTACTACGTATTATACTCGAGTTACTGATTTTTTTTTTGTAGGGGACTCGTTAAATGATTATATTAGAGTCATTTGACCGGGCAACAGTAATATAACTCCCTCATGAATATACTATGAGTACAATCAAGTGCTATCCCTTGTAACTGACTCAATAAAAGATTATATCCGAGTCGTTTGACCAGATCAGCACAGTAACCCCCTCATGAATGTTAATACTACGACTACAGTTATATAACACTTGCTTTTTTTTTTTTGAATGTTCTGACTTATTAGTCATAAACATAATGTTGCGTCTTTATCCGTCCCTTGTATAATTGAAGGTGGGATGTTTGGTATTTATGTACTTTGATTGACATTTTTAATCAACCGTGATTGCTTGAATTGTTCGGGCTGAATGGTTGAATCTGAGTTTGAGCTTTTTCCAATTCTATTGAACTGGAAAATGCTTCGACCCAAAGCCCACTCATCAGCAGCCCAATCTTGTATGCATTGTGACCCTGGTTTAGAAGCAATATAGGCTTCTCAGAAGGCCCAAATCACTATACATATATCTAGGCCTAATGACTGACAGATCATTAGGTACCACTACCTGAAACCCCTTTTAGTACTAACTACACTCTTTTCTTCCAAAAATCAGATGCCCAAGCGAAAAACATAATACTCTACAACGAGAGAACGAAGTGGTACCGATGGCGTCCTAAGCCATGAGAGAAACTGGTCTAAACTTCCAAAAGAAATTCTCTATCGCTTCTCCAAAACCTACCTCCCCCACAACTCCCCTGGCTTCTAGAGCGCCAGTCAAGAGATGGCATTATAAGCTTCTACTGCCTCTCGTCTGGTAAAGTTCATACTATCACCTGTCCTTGTTCCCATCATGCTTGGTTCGAGGGCCCCGCATATCGCTACTTGCTTGCCTCTCTCTTGAGATTAAAGAGTTTTTTTCCTTAATCCTCTTACTCGTGATAAGATTCATGTCCCTTTTGTTAGTCTTTGGGATTCCCAGACTATATTGGTCCAGATCCAATTGAAGCTGACGATATTGTGATTATATCAAAAATTTAAAGTTATTCTGACAATATGATTATCTGACCCAAAAAACTAATATTTTTTTACACATACTAATAGTGAAAAACTTCATAAAAACTGTATAAGACTAATTATAAAATTGTATAAAACGTACTTCATAATATTCTAGTAGTGAAAAAATAATTAAAAAAAATATTTTTTTTACACATACTAATAACTAATATTTTTTTATTATTTTTAGTGAAAAAAATGTATACTTCATAAATTTAAAAAAATTTAAAATGAGATTTAATACTATCATAAATTTAAAATAAAGACTTAATACAAAAAACAATAAAACTGTATAAAAACTACATAATATTCTAGTAGTGAAAAACTAATTAAAAAATAATATTGTTTTACACATACTAATAACTAATATTTTTTTATTTTTTGAGTGAAAAAAAACTGTATACAATTCATAAATTTCAAATGAGATTTAATACTATCATAAATTTAAAATAAAGATTTAATACAAAAAATAATAAAACGAGTAAATTTGTGAATTTTAAAGTTTAGAAAGACAATATAAAAAAATTGTGAATTTTAAAGTTTAGAAGAATAAATATATAATTATAAACTTTAGTAGCGGAGATGTACATAATTTCAAACTGTTTGAGGGCATACAATGAAATTCCCTTAAAAACTCATCAAATGATAGCTAGTCTCTATTTTTATCTTGTCTAGTCTGATTTTTTGATTGGATATATACATTTAATTTGTCAGTTTGAAACTTCGAATATAAACCTCACAATTTAACAAAACAACCAAGTTACTGAACATAACGTTGAGCACTCTTTTCCATAACTATCTTTTACTTTCCTTAGTCGTCATCAAATAGAAAGCACCTAATAAGGAGTTGACACGACTTTCATAAAAACAAAAACAAAAAAATCATTTGGTGAAAAATCTAACCTACTTTTGATAAACAAAAGAAAAATAAACAGATATTTTATGAAAAGCTGTAGTAGTTTATTAATCACCGATTACATATAATTTACATTACAATCCAACACCCTAATCAAGCATCACATATCCTCAAAAACTAGTTAACCAATCAACCATACAACACATCCATAACAAACAAAAAAACCCAAGGATAAACCACAAACCATACATACACACATAATATCATCGATCCTTGATTAATCATGGCCAAATTAAATTAACCAGAGATTTCAATGGCCTTGGCCGCAGGCTTCTTCACCTCCTCTTTAGGCACAGTGACAGTAAGCACGCCATTCTCCATGGCTGCCTTTACCTGATCGACCTTCGCATTATCAGGGAGCCTAAACCTCCTCATGAACTTGCCGCTGCTTCGCTCCACATGGTGCCACTTGTCATTCTTCTCCTCCTTTTCCCTGCTGCGCTCGCCGCTTATTTTCAACACATTGCCTTCCTCAACTTCTACCTTCACCTCCTCTTTTTTAACACCCGGGAGGTCGGCTTTGAAGACGTGTGCTTCAGAGGTCTCCTTCCAGTCGATACGCACATTGGCAAAGGAAGATGTTTCGTCGATTGTAGCAAGGGATCGGGAGTTGTTGAAAGGGAAGCCCTGAAATGGATCCCAGAGATCACGAGAGAATGGATCGAAGATGTTGCTCCTGATAAGAGACATTGTGTTTGTTTACTTGGAAATATGAGAACTGAGAAAGTACTGATTAAATCAGGAATTGAGGTCTTTGGTTGATTTCTTTCTGATGGTGATGCATTCTAACTGAGATGCTATTTATAGGAAAGGGAATCTTGGTTTATCTCTCTAGATTTCTCCAGAAGCACACTCCTCTCTCTCTCTGTTGTACTTTCGTGGCAAGTGTAGCAGCTGCTAGAGATCTCTACTCGGTCGGGTCGCCGCTAACAGAATTCTCTGGAAGCTGCTCAGAAGGCCTCGTATTTATTTTAAATAAAGGCCCATGGGCTTATGGAGAGGTACAGTAAAATTTGTTGTGATTGGGCCTCAAACGACACGATTGCGACAATTGGTTTAAGCCGACACTATACCTACTCTCGGGAAGTGAGAGCGCGAAGAGCAAGGGAAGAAAGAACGATAACAAATGATATCTATTCTTAATTAGAAAGCGGTTTCTTAATAAGAAATCTTTCTTAATTAAAAATTGATGTACATCCGTAAAATTAAAGAATAATTATATTTATTTCAACACGTCTGTCTTTTTATGTTCCCGCAGCAATATTAGAAAAAAATTATACTATAGTTATCACTAATTATATAATTTTTTTCCAGTCTCCACAGTAGTCATGCATTGATATTTATAAGTATAAATACTTGAAAGATAAGAAGCTAATACTTACAAACTAAGATATTAATACTTGAATGTGTAACTTAATATGACCATCACTTTTTCAGTCTCTCAGTAATTCCCGCACTAACCTTCCTCTAATACTTATATGATCTAGTTTGAGTGGTCTCTCATATTAGTTGGAGAGAATTATTTATGTCAAAATTGTTCACATTATAGGTATAAATACTTTCGTTCATAAGTGTAAATATTTCCTTGCATATGTATTAATATTTTAAGAAAAATAATAAGTACTGAAGTTTTTTATAGTCCTCCACACTATTATGATAGCTATAGTGCTGGAATAGTACGAAAATTAAAGTGTAGGAACAATTATCAGGATTCAAAATAAAATATAAGTTTTCACATCATATTGAAATAGAAATCGTTGTACATCTGCATACACAAACAATAACGTGATAGCACTTACTGCCACATATATACATATTCATAAATCATAGGCAGTCATACAACATATACAACATATCAACGTCATATTTTAGATATAGAAATGGAAATAATACTTAACATGGTGAATGATTATAGGATATCAAATTTCATCGTATTAGAATATTAGTTCGAATTGAAATACATCCTAACATAATAAACCAGAGCGAACTTAACCAAAATGGCAGCAATTAATAACGACCTATATTTAAACAGACCTCAAATCTAGCCTCGACTCTTGAGTACCTGAAATCAACACAAGTGAGAAAAAAATTTTTGGTCCAGTATTCACCCATAAATTTGTAAAGTTCAAGCGATGGTATTAGATACCAGTCAGTAGATAAATTTATAATACTAACATAACTTTGCAAAAGCACTGATCACAAAAAGGGTTGAGAAAGCAATCCAATTAGAACAATCGAACTAAATTTCTAACAAATTAAACAAAAAGCTGAATTAATACTCGGTTAAACTTACATGGTTGTTAATGCATAATTGATATCGGAGCTATACTAGACTAGGCATAAACCAAGTATCCATTGAATCAAAAGGGCAAGGCAGCACCTCAGTTGTACCATCTCCTATGTCATATCTACAAAGATATCGCTTGTAATGATGTAGCTTGCTTTCCAGGAAGTAAATGCAGTTGCTCTTGAATCCAGTAAAGTTACTCACACAGAAAGATAACTCACGACAATTTTGCAGAAACAACATTTGGTCACCGATATCAGTGATTGTCACCCAACAAGGTTTTTCTTCACCATCACCGAAATAAAGACAATATATATCAAAGTGGCATGACTCTGCCTCGAAATGATGGAACAACCTTAAGATCTTTCCTCCTGACTCGACTATACTTGTGCGACCCTTTAGAAGAGGATTTATGCCCTCTGGTGATGCGACTTGATAAACCAATTTTTGGGTGGCAATGTCAATAACATTTGTAATGCCAGTTACTTCATCATTGCTGAAGTACTGTCCCATATAATATGCATTAGCACTGCACCCGACTCCATCTACAAAGACCCAATCGTCAGCCTTAGGTTGCCAAAAAGCCATAAAATTGGGTGGGGTATTCAAATTGCCAGAATAATTTTTAATGCCCGATATAACCACAATATCACCGCCTTCAATTGGATCTGGACCAATATAGTCTGGGCACTCACAAACAAAAGGAACATGGATCTTATCACAAGTAAGAGGATTAAGAAGATATCTCTCAGAATTTTTCAAGTGAGTGGCAAGCAAGTAGCGGCATGCAGGGCCCTGGAGCCAGGCATGACGGGAATCTGGACAGGTGATAGTATGAACATTACCGGATAAGAGGCAGTAGAAGCGTACAATGGCGTTTTCACGATCTTCTGTAAAGCGAATTTCTAGAACCCAGGGGAGTTGTGGAGGAGGATCAGTGACAGGGGCTGATAACTGCCAACTCTTGCACACAGCACGAAAGCGTATGAAATCAGAGATATCAAGTAGCTTTTTGGAGAAGAGATGGAGAAGGTCTTCTGGAAGTCTAGATCAGTTCCTCTCATGACTTAGGACGCCATCGGTACCGCTTTGCTCTCCCGGTATCGCCATTAGTCTTTTACAGTACATGTTATATTGTAATTTTCCATAATTAAATAATATCACAGTTATAACTTGATTAAAACCCAAACAAAAAAGAAGGTTCACAGCAACTAAAAACAACACTTTAACACATTTAAAACACTAAAGAACAAAATTTAACATATTTAAAACACTGACCGGTTCTTCCCCTATATTCTCAATTAAAAAGCCCAAACAGTGTAGAGAATCTCAGCAACTCAACACTGGTTAGTGGTTACCCTATCACAATAGCAATCAATATTCAAACAGTACAGATTCAAACGGAAAACAAATAAGCCTAGCATAAATTCATAACATCATTTAACACAACATATAAGACCGCAATAAGGTTCAGCACTAAACAAAAAAATAGATTCAGAACAGCACTTAAGCAAAAGGCCAAAACTAAATACTTTTTGGTAAATATTACCAAAATTAAATTTGGTTCAGCACAAAACTAAAAGCCCTCACAAAGTATCAAGAAAAAAAACACTGTTAGTAAGAAAAAATGCAAACCCTTAAACCCTATAACCACTGTTCGTAATTCTAATAAATATTAACAAAAATAAATTCTGACCTTGATGTTGAGAGAGGTCGTGGAGGTGCAGCCGCAGCAGAGGAGTTGAGAGAAGCGGCTGTCTGAACGAGGTGGCGCTGCAGGGAGTAGATGTCAGAGGCGGCGACTGGGAGATCTATTTGGCACTGAAGGAGAGCAGGTGTTAGGAATAGAGGTGAAATCAGAAAAAGCAAAAAAATGTTGACAAAACTACTAAACCATCCACCTATTTTGGGAAAAGGATAGCTCCTTACCTGAGCAGAGAGAGCTGTGGACAGGGGTAGAGGCGGGAAGGACTTGTCAGCTCCGATGTGTGTGGGAAATGGAGGAATAGTGATCGACCATCCGATTTCCGACATGATTTTTGGGGTATAAATAGGAAAATCTCAAATTAAGTAATTGACAGCAAAGCACGAAGAAATATGAATTGGGCCTAATGGGCTGAACAAAAGTGAAAATTAAAATACCAAGCCCGTTATAGCCTCTTTCTTCTGAACTAAATCCGACAATTAAACAAAAACCCTCTTTCTCTCTTTTTTTTAAAAAAAAAAATAACATTCTTCTTCTACTCTTAATTAATGGGATTTGTTTAGACAATTTGATTAACGAATACACTTATCATACAAAAACTGAAGTTGTACAATACATGCTTGTACTGGTAGAACTGGTGAAAAAAACAAAATGTCAAAAAATTATTAGCTTTTTCATTTATTTTTTTATAATTAAATTAAGTCTTAATGTGAGCTAACTCTTAATAAGTCCCCATTATATCTCCATTCCAAAATTTTCATAACTTAAAATTTAAAATTGAATTGTCAAAATAAAATTGTTAGATATGATCTAATTATTTTCTCTATTTATATCTAAATTATTATTGTCTTTCATTAAGAGATTGCAGAAGTACACTTATTTGGATAATTTCTAAATATTGATTTTTTAACTTATTAATTTATGTATAAATAAAATCGAAAAGTGATAATTTTCTATGATATTGAGAGGCTCTAAAATAGCATTATCTATATATAGACAATTAATGACTAGAAAATTGAACCAAAAAAGTTTGTAAAAGAAAAAAAAAAGATCCATAAAAGACAGTTTGTGCTCAAAATATTTTGCTGTTTGAAGAACTTCATATCCTTGTTTTTACTATTAACAAAGATAAATTATATAATTATCTCTAAAACGGCAACAAAATTAGTTAACTTGTGTAAAATTTTCTCATATACCAAATATTATATGAACTCTAACAAAAGTATTCTATATTGGACTATTGGAGTATAACTTAAATATGGAAATTCATTTTCTTTTCATTAAATGATTAAATAAACAAAATCCTGCTTGCTTTTTTTTTTTTCATCTTGTTGCTTTATTTAGATTCAATTTATTTTTGTCTTACAAATTGAACGAGAATTCTAATCTTTAACTCAATTATGCATCTCACAATTTCATACCAGTAACAGCTTTCGTAATCAGAAAATTAGTTAGTTCATAAGAAATAGAAGTGTTGGAATGTTTTCCGAAATATACGCAGATATAGAAGAATTTTATAATTAAAAACCAAAGCTATTAAGGCACATGAACGAGGAAAAATATTATACAGCATTATTTGGGAATAATATATCGATCGAGACATGTGAAATATAGAATAATAATAATAATAGAAAGGCATATCGAGGCATATGAATATAATTTTGCATCAACAAGCAAATCAAGCTATATTAAGGCATGAGAAATATAAAATAATAATAATATAATGCCTAATTTGTCATAAATCATAAAAATAGAAGTTAATTATAATTATAACCGCTGCCAGAATTAGCCCATAATTAAAATCAGTAGACTTACCGTTTCTTTTCCTCTATAAAACCCCATGCAATTGATTGTTTGCTTCCTCGAGTTCTAAGTTCTAACAATATAAATTCACGGGGATTAAGAGGTGAATATCACCACCACTTGCCGTCGCTATGTCTTCCTCGTCTGACGATGACTCTTCATCATCTGATGAAGCGCAGTACATTGTACAACGCAACCCTCTCCATTCCGAGCATGATGACAACAAATCAGACTTTGATTCTGGATTTGAGACCGATACCGACCCGCTGGCCAAAACCCAAAAAACTCCCCAAAAACTGTCAGAATTGGAGGATTCTTCTGAGGAAGATGAGAAGGAGGAACAAGAGGAAGTGGAGAATCGGAAGTTGTCTGTGAAGACGCTAAAAACACCCCAGAAGCTCTTAGAATCAGATCAGGATTCTTTCGAACAAGACGAGGAAGAGGAACAAGAGCAAAGGGAGAAACCGAAGTTGCTGGCTGAAGAACCTGAATCTCAACCTGAAAAGAAGAAGCTGAAGCTTTCGGTGCCAGGTCAGCCTACCTCCCAGAAGTCATTGTTGATCCACAGAATATGGAGTCCGGATGATGAGATGGTACTCCTCCGGGCCTTATCTGAGTTCCATATCATAAATGGTAAACTTCCTCCTAGAAAGGATTACGCTTCCTTTCTCTCAGGTATAAGTGGGTCGATCAGCTTTCCTGTTACCGAGACACAAATCTTTTACAAGATTCGCCAATTGAGGCATATCTATAGTCAGAAGAAAAAGAAAGGATTTAATATCAATTTCTCACAGCCTCATGAAAAGATTATGTTTGATTTGTCCGCCAAGTTGTTTGAAGGTAGCAGCAAGGTATCAAAAAAAAGGGCTTCACCAGAAACCAACAATGATACTGAGTCGGAGAGTGGCGGTAAACAAAAGAAAAGAATCACACAGCCAGAATCACTAATGGAAGCAAATGGTGGTGTGGTGGCAAGCTCCTATTTTTATCTTGCGGGGCTTATCAAGGACATGACCAGTACACAACAATGTCCGGGGTGGCTTTCGACAGTTGAGGACATGGTTGCGCTGATTGGAGAGTCAAAGGTGAAGGATTTAGAGGCTCAGACCAGGATGTTGAGGATCAACGAAATTAAATTGCATGCAAGGAAGGAGAAGCTCATGGCCGAGATGTTTGATATTCTGGCCGATGAGATGGTGCGCTATTAATCGGTCATATGTTGTTCCATTATGTAGTAAATAGGTACCATTAATTAGTGATGGTACAAAATAGTAGTTATTAGTACAAATTTTTAATTGGAGCATGCCACTAGCTGTAAATATTGATTAATGCAGTAGTTACAGTGCATTATTAATTGCTACATAACATTGTTATTTATTTTTATTTTTTTATCAACTGAGTTTTACATAAATTAAACTGCCGTATCCTAAAGTCTAATTATCTCATATCTAGTATAAGAACCATGTTATGTGAATACTGAACAAATAATCATGCATGGGCATTTGAACTTTGTTTTTGAACTGCATGCAATATTGTTGGTACATTATTATATATATTGCCTTCACCAAATTTTAGTAATTATCTAATTAGTTATGTTACTTAGTTTTCTTGCCTTAATTGGTTTATCTATACCAAGTTACCAACTAGGCTAAACAAATTTACTTTTATAAAATTTGTCCTTCTCAATGTACTGTAGTTAGTATATTGTTGGCTAGCTATTTGGTGAGGTCAATATATACTTTTTTTTTCTGAATTGAATATCTTTTATTTACACAGTTACACATTAATTCATTAGTCTATCTACCACATGTATATGATCAGGTTTTTCTGAATTGAATATCTTTTATTTACGAAGTTGAACATTCATTTAGTTTATCCACCACAGGTATATGATGGCCTGATCGGTACAAATACTATTTTTTTTTAAGAGTTGAGCGTTCATTAATTAATTTGAAGCAAGGGAAAATTTTGTCTTTTCAATTTTAATTAATTAATATCTATTTTATATGATTAAATTAAAAATAGGGATATTGATAAAATAAGTGAATCTAGATGGGAAAATATCTAATTTTGATATTTTGATGGAGAAATATCTAAATCAAGAAGTTGTGATGGCCATGTATCTAAATTTCTCTAAGTAAACAAGCAACACCTTAAATAGTTATGTAAACTAATTGCGGCATTTCAAAGAAAAGTATTACAAAACTGTCAAAACAATGTCCTTAAATGGTTTCCATAATATGTCAGGATAATGAACATAGTTTTGATGTCACATGTGCTACTAAGAACACTTTGAAAGGGACAACAAATTAGTCAAAATATTATTTTCTGTTTTTTTTTTCTAGGATATTAATATATACTACCACTTAATAAGTAATAACTATGAGATCGAAATCATTATTTTCTAACAAACGAAAACCCTAATAACTTTTAGGAGTTTATGAATTAGCACATAATAAAGTATAAACATAACATGGTTCGGATTTAGCACATGCGAACTTAAGCAGAGAGTAAAATAACATACATCAAATATTATTTGAATTTTGATAATTTTAAATCTTATGGGGATAAGGGACACTATGTATAGCACTTGGTTCTGTAATAATTAAGATTCAAATCTTTATTTTCAAACTTAGAATAATTGATTTGAACTTAGGGGTGTCAATGGGTACGGTATGGGTCGGGTGGAGACATTTTCATACTCATACCCATTAAAATTGACCTTATCCATACCCTACCCATATCCATTAAAAAATGATCTTATTCTACCTTACCCTTGCCTGTTAATATTACCGGGTAACGAAACGGTAGCGAGTGAATAATGGATAATACTAGTATAATAATTAGTTTTATTATATTTGACAAATTAAATATCAAAAACTCATTCATTTTAACACATATATAATTACATTTCTAATAAAAAATAAAATAAATGTACAATAAATTCCAACTAAATTATTTTTTTATAAAGAATAAAAATTCAAAAATACGAATATACATTTAAGTGGGTTAGAAATTGAATTAATTATACATTTAAGTGGGTCGAAAATTAAATTGAATATATATTTTGATTTTATAATTACCCTATAGGGTAATGGGTACGAAATAGTCATTATTCATACCCTTATCCATTTATTTAACGAAAAAAAATTCTTACCCATACCCATACCTAATAAGCTAACGAAAAAAAAACTTACCCATACTCGCCTTATCGAATACGATACGGGTCGGGTAAACAGCTAAAAAGGTACCATTGACACCCCTATTTGAACTGCTCCACGTGATCTTCATATAAAAACGTACTTAATTAGAGGCCAAATTTTACATTTTTTTTAGATATGTTGAAAATCACTTGATCTAAATATATGGAGCAACCAACAATAATGATTTTCTAATTATCCGAAAATAGTAAAAAGATTAAAAATATATATATATATAATTTGGACTCATACTTTTTCATATGGAGATCATGTTAAGCAGTTTAGATTGACCGTTTGGGGAGAATGTACAAATTGCCATTTATTTTCAAACCAACAAACAAACTACCCCTCTTCATAAATTATTAACAAAATACCCTTGTGAACTCCACTTTGTTTTCTCTTTCCTCTCCCTCTCACTTCTCCTCATTTACTCTCCATCATTTTTATTTAAAATGAAGGGTTATGACATACTAAATAATATAAAACACATTTACTTGTTGCATAATCTATTGTGTTTTATTTAAGAAACTAATCACCTTATGCAATTTTTTATTTCAAATGGAGGATTATACAACAGACCATAAAATATAAAACACATTAAGATTGGTTTCTTATTTGATGTTGGTGATTAAATTGCTTTCAATGTAAAAATTGTAGTAAAATTATTTATTATTATGTTATTAATATTTTCTACTAGATCCATGAAATTTGTAGCGAATATTATTTTTTTAATATTTTATACTTTATCCATATTAGTGTTTGTGGCACATAAAGGCCAACTTTTAGATTTTTTTTATAAAATAGGATATGTGCATCATATATATCATATTTATAACATTTGATTGTAAATTTAGTTACGTATTATAAATGATCAAAATTTTCAAAATTGAAAATTTATTAAATGAACTTCTTAACAGCTTCTATCTTCTGTTATGCAACTTCTCAAAAAAAAAAAAACAACAAAAAAAAAACAGAGAGAACTTCATAACAAGATCATGCTAAATCTAGAATTTTAGTAAAATATTTTAATTTTTGTTATTATTATGTTTTTAATTGTTAATGCTCAATATTCACGATCTGTATATAGAGTAGGAACAAAGTTTGCATTTATTGTTGTTATTATATTATATTTTTATTTTTATTTTTTGTTATATTATTTTTTCAAGCTTGCGTACAGGAACAATTTTTTTTCAAGATTGCATACAGGAACAAAATATTAAGAAAATAATATACGCTACAGACTAAATGGATCTAGTAGAAAATATTAATAACATAATAATAAATAATTTTACTATAATTTTTACATTGAAAACAATTTAATCACCAACATCGAATAAGAAACCAATCTTGATGTGTTTTATATTTTATGGTCTATTGTATAATCCTCCATTTGAAATAAAAAGTTGCATAAGGAGATTGGTTTCTTTAATAAAACATAACATATTATGCAACAAGAAAATGTATTTTATATTTGTTGGTATGTTGCTAACCCTCTATTTTAAATAAAAATGATGGAGAGTAAATGTGGAGAAGTGAGAGGGAGAGGAAAGGGAGGAGAAAGTGGAGCCAAAAGGACATTTTGTTAATAATTTATGAAGAGGGGTATTTTGTTTGTTGGTTTGAAAATGAAGGGCAATTTGTACATTAATTCTCCCGACCGTTTGAACTTCAATTATTCGGTAGGGGTGGTGAAAAAACTCGTAACTCGTGACTTACTTGAAATCTAAGAACAGATCAACATTCATTCATAAGAGTGCTAAGTCACTTCTATAATTTTAAAATTTTCATTATGTATTATAATTTAATTGATTAAGACAGATGTGTCTTAATCTACTTATGAAAAGTTGGCTACAAGCAACCGGATTAAATATTATTTCCGCATGCAGATTGGATTTGATATGTGATCATAGACAACTTTTTAGTATACAAAAAAGCACCGAATAATAAAGAATCTAAATTTAAATTAAAAAGTATTGGAACCTAGTAATATTTAGATTGAAAAATATGAAAATAATTTGCTGGTTATCTAATTTTATATACTCTTTAACATAGAATATTAATTCATATTTCTGGAAGCATAGATGGTGCAAAATCAGGGTTGTCCCGAGACTTGAGCTTGTGAATTAATATCCATATCCATATCCCCTTCTCATTTCTCTCTCATTCTAGTCTCTTGCACGGCCGCAGTGCCTCCTTCTCCCACCTCTGAAAACTTCAACAAGGCAGGTCCCTCTCCTAAGTCAAGGCTAGTCTCTCTCTCTGGTACATACAAGCCGATTATGATATCCACCTAAAATTTAGTTTAGTTTAGTAATTAATAAACATTTTGACCTGATTCTTGGTTTGGATCATCCGGAGCAGCAATGCCTCATCTTTGCTAATTTCGATATCCAAAAGGATAAATTTTAATGTTATTTAAAGCCTACCCATTAGCAGCCCTATCTTGTATGCATTGTGACCCCAGCCCGAAACCCTAAGAAACCAAATTGAAAAGGAAAAACCCCTTTTAGTACTAACTACACTTGTTTCCTTCTTCCAAAATTCAGATGCCCAAGCAAAAGACCAAAAGCTCTACCAACAATGGTGAAAGAAAGTGGTCTGAACTTCCACAAGACATTCTCCATCTCTTCTCCAAAAAGCTCCCTGATATCTCTGATTTCATACGCTTTCGTGCTGTGTGCAAGAGTTGGCAGTTATCAGCTCTAGTCAACGATCCTCCCCCACAACTTCCCTGGCTTCTGGAGTTTCGTCCATGGTTCCGAAAATCGGCCGATTCCGAGTTGACTCGGCCGAGTCGACTCGGAATCGGCGGTGTCCGGGCCGAGTTTTACCCGATTCTCGCACCCGTGCGAGTTTTTGAGCAAAAATCGGATGAACAGTGCATGACTCGGCCGATTCCGCCGATTTTTCGGCCGAGTTGAGCCGAGTTGAGCCGAGTTAAACCGAGTTAAACCGAGTTGAGCTGAGTTATCTCGGTTGGACGAGTTAAATGCAGAAAATTGATAAAATCAAGGTTAAATCGAAATAATTGGCCGAATTTTCACTCATTCTCTTGTTTTTGGAGCAATTTTTTTTGTTTTTTTAACTCAAATCGGACCAATTTTGTATTTTTGTCAAGATAATGGAAGGATTTGGGGAAGTTGCTGTTTTGAAAGGGCAGCTGCGTTTCACAAAGAAGAAGAAGATTGAATGATTATAAAATTTTGAATAGTCTTGGTGTACATATGGTGTATAGTTTTGTTTTGAAAATATAATATGGTTTATTGTGGACCATGTATAAACATCAGCTGTTTTGAAATATGGACCAATTATCTGGGCCTAGCGCATTTCTTTGAGTAATGATTCTAACAGATTAGCATTATCTTCATACAGCGCATGGACATAGATTTAAAATATCGTTGCATATAGTTAATGCGCTGCATGGAGCCAAAACAGCTCTGTTAAAATATTTACCCCATTTCTTTTCTCTGGGATCTCACTAGCTAGACCTTGATTTGACCAGGGGCACCTTGGTTTCTTTTTTTTATGAACAATTTGCACCGGTTTGCTAAAAAAAAAGGTGCAGAATAATCTTATATTTTTATTATTTTTATTATTTGATAAAAGGATTGAAGTATGGAATTACTAGGTTATAAATTTCATTATTATTAAAATATAAAATAGAAATTAAAATTTTATTATTCTCTTATATATATTAGTTATGTTTGTATTATTTTATCTATTTTATTTCAAAACTAGATATTTTTTAAGTAATTACAATACAAACTTGATTCTTATGACATGAATGTCTTTATTATTTGACTCAGTACAATAATTATCCAGCCAGGTCATCATAGTTTTTGACATTAAAAATATATTCTGCTTATATTAATATTGTATTAATGAATTATTTTAAGTGTAATATTTTGTCTTAACATTTTATATTTTTTACAAATTTTTTTCTTCCTTCTGGCGACAAAACAAACTTCTGCTAAAAAAGTCCGAGTTACCGATCCGATTCTTCCGATTCCGACCGATTCATCCGATTCTAATTCCACAGTCAAGAACCCGATTCCGATTCCGATTCCGATTCCGAGTTTCAGAACCATGGTTTCGTCAAGACCACAAAGAAAATACCATTATACGCTTCTACTGTCTCTCGTCTGGTAAAGTTCATACTATCACCTGTCCAGGTTCCCGTGATGCCATGCTCATTGGCCCCGCATACCACTACTTACTTGCCTGTTACTCAGGTTATTCTGGGATGTATCTCCTTAATCCTCTTACAAATGATCATATCCATGTCCCTTCTACTGGTGTACTCGGTCGTTGGCGCCTAGACTATATTGGTCTAGATCCAATTGAAGGTGGCAATATTGTGGTTATGTCGAGATTGAATAACCGACACAGTATGATGGCTTTTTGGCGACCTAAGGCTAACAATTGGGTTAATGTAGAAAGGATTGGCAACAACTACAGTGGTAAGGCATTTTATATGGGACAACACTTCATCAACGATGGAGAAACTGGCATCACGGATGTTATTGATATTTCCACACAAAAATTAGCCTATCAAGTTGCACCACCAAAGGACACAAACCCTCTTCTAAAAGGTTACACATTTATGGTCGTCGGGTCAGGAGGAAAGATCCTGAGGTTGTTCCAATATTTTAAGGGTGAGCAGTGCCACTTTGATATACACTACCTTTATTTCGGTGATGGAGAAGCGAAACCTTCTTGGGTGAAAATCACTGATATCGGTGATCGAATGTTGTTTCTGCAATATGGTCGCGGGTTATCTTTATGTGCAAGTAATTTTGTTGGATTTAAAGGGAATTGCATTTACTTTCTGAAAGACTGGAAATATCTTTGTAGATACAACATAGGAGATTGTACAACTAAGGTGCTATCTTGTCCTTTTGATTCAGTGGGGACTTGGTTTGTGCCAAGTTTGGTGTAGCTCTTCGATATCAATTATGCATTAAGAGCCAAGTAAGTTAGTTTTATTTATTTTGCTTTTTGTTTTTGCAAAGTTATTTTTGTATTACAAATTTTCCTTTCTTGTTTTCACTCATGTTAGTTTTAGGTACTCAAGAGTGAATGCTAGACTGCAAATTAACCTATGGTGTTTCCGCATATTAAGCTATGAGACCGCTTAAATATAGATCGTTACTACTGCCACTTAGGTTAATTTTATTCTAACTTATGGTTATTACATTAATTAGGATGTATTTTGATTCCAACTAATATTCTAATATAATGAAATTTGATATCTTGTAATAATTTACTATGTTGGGTATATGTTGTATGACCGACTATGATTTATGAATACGTAGTATATGGCAGTAATTACTATGTTATTGTTTCTGTATATAATTATTTGCATTCAAAGGACGAACATTTTGTGAATATATATTCGGCAGGTTGTTCTAGCACTACTCGGAATGTGAACATCAAAAACTTGTGATTGTAAAATTCAAGTTCTATATAATTTCGTAACACCAAAATCTTAGTAAAATGAATGAATTTTATCCTAAATATAATATTAATTACGACTCAATATTCCAATAAGAAAATTATATGTTAAACGAGAGTATCATGAATAGTTAAATGGGAGTTCCATATCTACGCTGGATTTGGATGCCAGTAGAATGGTTAGATAAAAAGAGTTGAATTGCTGCATAAATATGACTGTCCCAATATGACAAGGTAAAAGTTTTATATAAAAAAATTAGAAGATAAGGCCAACTAAAAGGTATACAAATGAAATTGATGCTCATTGACCTTCAAAATAAAGTTTTAAATCATTTCTTAACATATACCAAAATTATTATTATATTTTTTTTCAATTCAATTCCGATTCCCATAATTCAACTGCAAATCATCCATTAATATGATTAATAAATATCATCTGAAGAGAAAAGAGAACTGGCGCCACGGAGTCAGCGATACCTTATAATATTTCGTATTCTAAAAGTGGTTAAAACTGGAAGGGGGAATTGGGGAAATAGATTACGAGGTGCTCGAGTATAATTTTCCTTTTCTTTCTTTGTTTCTTATTGGATGCTTAACCTTAACCTTTTTTTGATATTTTTTTTTTCCACCACATTTCGTGATATATATGCAGGTCCCGCTGTTTCCTGATTTCTAGCTAGTGCATGCCTAATTGAAGTGTGAAACCACATGCTTCATTAATTATATAGTTGTATATACTGGTGACTCAAAAATCTCAAATTACAGACAAAAGTGCAACGGAACAAAAGAAAAATCTCAATTATATTTATTTTATTTTTTTAGAGTTGAACTAATTTAACATGCATCTCTCTGTAGATAAATGAATCTTGTTCCATTGCGCCAAGTCTGTGGTTCAACTCAACCCAATTCTATAGTTCTACGTATAGCAAATTAGGGTACATGGCTCAGCTCAACCCAATTATAACTAATAGTGACAATTAAGCGTGAAAATCAAATTAACTCATTAAAATAAAAAGAAATTTATTTATACAGCTAGAAAGTCAACAAAATAAAAGCAAAACAGATCTAATACAAAAATTAAATGTCGATTCCCGAGAATAAACTATTTGTAAAGGTTTATGGTTTTGGCTGTTATAGTTAGTTATAATCGTAGTCAATTCCATATAACAATCTTAGTGGTCTATTTATTCTCTCAACAATAATTAAAGAATATTTCAAAAAGAAAAAAAAAACAATAATTAAAGAATCTATTCGCAATCCAAACTCCATTGCATAATACAATCTGAGAGATCTCTATTTCCTTCGCAGCTTTTAGAAAAGCCATTCTCGATCCATAGGTTCTCTTATATATATCCTTTCGATACTCTGATCACTAGCCTCTTCACATTCTTGCATCAAGGTGCCTCCATTTTTCATAAATTACAGCAATTCCTCTTGTTCTTTACCATACAATATTGCCTGTTTAGACATACTGTAAGCTTTTTCAGATTTCGTGAATTCTTAAGGAACCATGCCATTGGACCCGAATGACAAGCCGCATGCAACCAACCGTTTAGAGACAAACTCTTCAAATTGTGGAACCTTAGTAGCGTTAATTCTTCATCCAGTACAGTCTATATATAGAACACATATCAAAATCAGCCACAAATACTCTTCGAATAAAAACTCTTTCTTCTTTTCTTTTAATTTTTTATAAAAAACAAAGAAAAAATCATTAAGATGAGATGTTGAACGAAAGAAAGGTCAGCGGTAGTGCTGTAAAAACAATAATAATTAATACCTAACACGAGTAGAATCTAGTGATGACAAGTTCTTCAGTGTTGTTATGTTGCCTGAGATAGCGTACTCCATAGATACCAGACTAGGAGCATAAATAGAAATGCGGAAATTAGTACATCCTTCCAATGACAAGAATGACACCGCCAGGGACCTGATTGATTACACAAACATCGAAATTCACATTAGTTGAAAACCATATTGATGTATATATCTAGTACAAAATTTCAAATTCATTAATAAATAAAGGAGTTTTGCATACAGATATTGCAGAGGTTCTCGGAACAATAAGTTTGATCAATCATAATGGGGTTCTAGACGTTTCTCATTCGGATGGTTTCGAAGGAAATGTTGGTGACCGAACAACTATTAGGGGAGTCCTTCCACATTGATTAATGTGATTTATGTCATCTTAATCAGAATTGATAGATAAAATGTTATTTGATTTTCTCCAATATCTTAATTAACTGAGCACATGAACGATTTGACATTCTATCATGAAGTAGAAGCAACATTACAAATTACACAGAGAAATGATATAGGATTCATTTCTTATATAGGAGGATCGATGCATAGGCTTTGTATCACAAGTATTTCATTTAACCACACTATTACAGTTTCCAACCTAACACAGAATCATGAGTTTACTACTTATCAACTAAACTGTAAACAAAAAAAATATGCCAACTGTTACTTCAAAAAGAAATTATATATTATTCATCAATCGATTAAGATTCTTGAAGTTCATATTAATAAGTTTGGTCGAATGATTTTCTTGAATTAAAAGACACCGTAAATAATATTCGTCACTATTAATTTGAACCACAGCCACCAGATTGGAATCCTCATCTTATTTTATCCAGAATAAGAAATGCATAAGCAATTAATTAATTTTTATCCAAAGGCACTGGTTCATTGGGCCCACCAAATCTTAAGAGTGATCATGATTGGCCCGTGTGACATAATTAAGAAAAAAAATATATCATTTGATACATTAGGTCTTGCCTATCTATTTTAAATTATGGATATCACTAAGAATATCATGCATGAACTAGGCCCAATAAGGAGAGTCAATGCAAGAATCTGTTCAAGGATCTAAAAAACGCCTAAAATCTACAAAGGTTCATTAGCAGATTGGGGGTAGAATTATGAAAATAATTCCCGCTCGAGATATATACGCTCCACGTCTCAGAAATGAAAAAAAGGATTAGTCAAATATGGCACACTAATTTGGAAGTGTTTAATTATTTGGTGAATTAACTTTGGTCGCGTTGATTTGGTCATCATTGATTGCAAAAAGTGTTTTCACCAAAGAATTGGATCTATTTTGGTCCAGTTAAGGAGCTACTTTTATCCGATTACTCGGATTCGATCCGGAACTGAACCGGATGCAATCCAGAACCGATCCGGATCTGATTAATTTGGATATGGTATGATTTAAAAAATATAACCGGTTAAATTATATGTACAATTACAAATTAATAATTTAAGATCCGATCTGGATTCAAACCGGAACCGATACTATAATGGGTAGGATATGGTTATCATTTAATTATCCGACCCGATGCCCATATAAATACCCGATAAAATATATATTAATAACTCTGCATCAAGTTTTTCTGTTAGGTAATATATTTCAGCTGTGCTATAGCTTGGTAAAACTTAACCAGCTTTATGCTGCTGTTTTACATTAGTTTTTTAATTACAGCCTTAACAAGCTCGGTTCTTTTGTGATATATTTTACTAATATAAAAAAAAATCGACTCATATGACTAATATAATATATAATACTTCCAATTCAATTTGCTATGTTTATACACACATAAGCTTTAGAATCCGCTTTTAGCACAGGTAACAAAGTAATTGATGACAAACGAGCAAGTTTGTAGGCATCAACAATTGAAGCTCTCATTTGTTACAGCGATTGGCAAAATAATAATTGAGATAATATACTTGCAAATGATATTTTGCAAGTATCATTTACGGAATTTTGTTGGACCCACACAGAACTGCAATTAGCGACACAAAAAATATTTCCAATTTCTGCACCTCCATGTTTTGAATGAACAAACATGTTTCAAAGATTTACAAACTCACACTGGTACGATGTTATTGTTTAAATTATCTACTACCGACTTGAAATTACATACATTAAACATGTTTAAGCCTATTCCTTTGGGTTGTTGTCGCGCTCCTGCTTTAAGCCTCATATTTTGTAAAATGTGTACGGACACCAAAATTTTGTTAGATAAATATATAGAGAGCTGAGATAAGGAGACTTCTGTATTATACCAATTCTAGAAGCACTTTTCTTAAAATAAATAAATTAAATAAGTGTGAGGCTCAAAGGCGTGCAACTCATGTAAAATTTTACAAGGAAACAAAGAAATTGCCCCATGAAAGATATAAACGGTCCTCATAATTCAAGAAAAATTGTAAGCAAATGTTAGCCTGACCTGTTTGTTTATTCTTTTTATTTCTTGGGCACTGATGTTGGATGCATGGTTCCGAGAATCGGTGGATTCTAATTCTGGATGATAGAACAGTTTAAGCATGCTTTGTTTAGTTATCTACGTAGAATTGTTAGTGTTTTATTGAACTGTTTGAACAAGTATATATGTTCTCTTAATAATTTTAGGTGTATGCTCCCACCTATTAGGATAACTTGATCTGCATTTTTTACTTAAAATACTATTTGGATCCATGTAGACTTGTCTACGAATTGGATTACCGTGTTCTGTCACAAGGTTAATTTAGCAAAGTTATGGACTGATATGTTTAAAAAAAAATTTATAATATATAAGTTCAGCTGGCAATCACTAGAAGTTAATTAATTTATGAAGACAAACAAAATTTTACAATTGTGGTCTAAAGTTTAAACAACATGAAAAAAAAAATCAGAAAAAATTACATATCATGAATATTATGAGGCAAACAACACATAAAATTGATCAAAATAGCACACGTGCCGACTTAATTGCAGTTGAATTGAGCGATTTGATAAGGTTCCATTGAAGAGGTCCCAAAATCCAGAAAGCAACATCTCTAATTAAAAAACATTCTTATTAAAGATATCGTGAAACAAAATCAACTGAAGAGAATCTAGAAGAACCAACTGCGTGGCAAATAGTAAGCATGGGATCAGTAGCTTCTCGCCGACATACTTGAGCAGGATATCAACTAGATTCACGTTCTAGCATGGAATCCCGGATTAAAATTTAGATTCATGACCACCTTCAACTCTACTATGCGGTTTATTTTCTTGAAGTATACATCACTTATGCTTAAATGTGAAGGAACCTAATTGATTACAGAAACACCAAATGTTCTTATTATTTCAAATATATATCCACGTATATATCAATGTACCAAATTTGTTAGGTAAATAGACAGATTCCTACGAACTGCCTAAAATAAGCATATGCATTCAATAGATAAAAAAGTTTTTGCCTACATAATCTTTATTGCAAATATTGTTGGGATAGTAAGTCTGATCTATGATGATAGGATTGTTGACATTTTTCAGAGATTATGCTGGTGGCTGAACTACTACTTGCATGATTGATGTTAGTTTGTTTCATTTTAATCAGAAATGATAGATTAAATGTTGTTTGGTTTTCTCAAATATTTTAATTACCTCAGCACATGAATGATATAAATGTTGTTTGGTTTTCCCGAACAAAGATATGGGTTCAATTCTTAAATAGTAGGATGAGCTTTGTATCACAAGGATTTCATTTAATTAACCACACTTTTGCAGTTTCTAACCTAAAACAGAATCATGAGTTTTCAGCTTCTCAACTAAACTTTAAACAAAAAGATATAGATAAATGCCAAATTTTACGTCAAAAAATTTATTAACCTCACAAAGTTAATTAATTAGTCATATTAATAAGTTCGGCCGAATTAATGATTTTCAGCAATGAAAAGAACTCTTAAGTAATATATGTACGCACTTCTGAAAATGGAAATTTTTCTTCAAAATACTTCTACAGTAATCTTTATCTTATTTTGTCAAGAATAAGAAACGCACAGGCATTTACTTATTTTTTATGGAAAGGCACTGGTTTGTTGGGCCCACTAATTATTCAGACTACACGTGAATTAGGCCCAATAAGCATTTGTTGAAGGATCAGAGCCTGGAGAAATTAAATGTTTCGGCTTATGTGTAGATAACGGTAGGAAGCTTCTCTAGATGTATATTCCGGCATGGAATCCCCGAAGCCGAACTACAGTTCAAAGTTGCTGCTACTTGCAACACCGACGTGTCATTTTATTTCCTATAAGTATACATCGCTTATGTTCATATGAGAAGGGATCTGTTTGAATACACAAACCACAAAATTCATATTAATTCAAATCCATTTCCATTCGTGTATCTAGGGGTGCAAACGGGTTGGATATTATCTGACTGTATCTGACTCTGTATCTGAAAATTTAATACGGATATCCGATATCCGAATATCCATGCGGATATAGATATGGATATGGTTTTGAATTTCAATTATCTGTATCTGAATAGTAAATATATATTGTATAATTTAATATGAATTATAAAAAAATTATGTTATTCACTATTATAAAAAAGGAATATCCGTATTCGTATCTGGTTAATATCTGATCCATATCCATATCCATATCCGATTTTACCACTATCCGATCTATATCTGATCCGTTTGCACCCCCTACGTGTATCTATGTATTCAATATTGTTATTGTTAGGCAAATCAACTCAAATATATATATATATATATATATATATATATATATATATATATATATATTGTTAGGCAAATAGGCATATTCATATTCATAAGGACAGCCTAAAATTCATCATTAAATAATAAACAAGTTTCAGGTACCGTATCTTCATTGCAAATATTACTGGGACATTAAGTCTGACCGACAATATTAAATACATGAAAGATTATTCTTTATTAATTTTATATAAAATATTCATATTTTCTATACTTTTATATTTCGTAATTAATGACATCAACTACTAATTCCGCCTCTGCAAAAAATTAATTTTATATGCCCTGTTCTGAAAAATATAAAACAGAATATCCCCTCTGCAAAAAAATTGACAAAATATCCTTGTTTGACCCATTTAATTAAATAAATCCTCTCCTCAGTTTACTTCAATTTTTTTCCCTCCTTTCCGTCTCTTTGCATCCCTCCAAATATTTTGCTCTTTCCGTTTTTCATCAAAATTTCATCGCTCTTCCGCACAGCCCCACTGGTTCTCCACCACGCCGCCCCACTGGATCTCCTCCGTACCGCCCCACTGGTTCTCTTCCATACTACCCCACTAATTCTCCTCTGCATCATCTCACTGGCTCTCCGCATTTGCTTTTCACCCCTTTGAGATATGTGTCCTGACAATCAGAATATTTTCTGACACTTAATGGAGTAAAGTTAGATAAAAGTAATGTTAATTGATGGATCATGAGAAGAGTCGAGTAAAGCAGGTATCGGGTGCATACATTTTGATAAAACAGGTTTGTTGATCGGGGTACATGCTTGAATATATCATTGCCAACCCTGTGTCAGGAGAATGAGTCAGTCATATACTCAGACTGCACGGTTTTGGTGGATGCGACCAATTCTGGTAATATAAAGGACTTTTAAGCACATTTAATGTAAAATTAGGTCTCCAAGCACATTTAATATGGATATCATGTTGAAAGATTTGGATCGATTATTTGAACTTTTAAAATCCAAAAAAGATTTATAAGCATGTGGTGTTGAAGTACTTGTGAAAACGATTAGAGGAATTTAACGGCTCAGTTTGGTTTCAAAAATAGAACCGTACTGATCCGATTTAGCATTGTCACCGAACCAAACTAAAGTTTTATTTCGGTTTCTTTGGTTCAAACCGAAATATATTAAATTTTTTATTTAAAGCAATTGATTTATAAACCAGGGTATTAAGAAATAAACCAAAGTATTTAAAGCAATTGATTAAGAAATAAACCGGAGTATTAAAAAATAAATGAGGGCAGTCCGGAACAAATTCATAATATATACAAATTCGGTTGGTTCAGTTATTTCGGTTTTGAAACTTTTCAAACCTAACCGAACCGAACCGAAGTTATAATTCGGTTTTAAAAAACAAACCGAATCAAACCATTAAACCAAAAAAGCCAAACTGTTTAGTTCGAACTAATTCAGTTTGGTTCAAAACTGACTAAACCGGACCCAATGAACACCCCTAGAAGCGATTAGCCAATCTAGTGTTTTTATTGATATGCCAATAGATCATACATTTTATAGAAAAAAATTTGAACCCTTTATATACAAAATTTGAGTTCTAATATTTTATTTATTTTTAATATATACAAATTTTTTTTTATATATGTACTGACTATTGTTTTTTTTTTTTTTGGATGTCCCTTAAATTTTGGAGTCCGAAGCAGTCGCCCTGGATGCACAGTACTAGAGTCGGGCCTGATACCACAGACAGTATACATATTTCATTTACAAATATCAATTAAAATACATCCATTTACACTTTATATTCCTCTTCCTATCTTAGTAAACCGATGTTTTGTCTCTTTAATTAGATTCATATGTTAGTTAAAAAGATTTTACAGAATAAATTACTACCATGTATTGCAATGATTGTTAAAAGGATTAAGATGTTATTTAAGTCGTTTGCATCAAATTACATTTTTACTAAATATATAAGACTACAGAACTTCTAAATTGCTTTCCTTTTTCAGTTGTTTTTCAAAATATATAAAAAGTTCACAGCAGAGTAATGTGGAAAGAGGGAGGGGAAGATGAAGGAAGGGAAATTTGACATCCACAAGAGTATTTTGTCAATTATAATTGAAGAGGGTTATTAATTTTGTTTGATATTTACTAGGTAGGATGGTTTGTAAAATTCTCTTTTGTCTTTTTGTAAATAATAACATGATTTGTCTGTTTATAAATAGTGAGGTTAACAGAGGCAAAATTAGAACTAAAAAGGTAAATCAGGAGACATTATTTTAATTCAGGTCTCCAGTCTTAACTATTTTTATGGCATGAGATTCGTCAAAATAAATTAACTTAATAAATTTATATTTGTTAATTAAATAAAATTAAATTTAAAACAGAAAATATTTTATGCTTGTGTAGCTGCTTCATAATTTGATTGTATATTAATTTCATATACTTTTGAATATAAATTAATAGTTTTAAATATCAATTATAATTGACGTTATTATTAATAAATTTCAAATTCTCATATTGATAAACTTAAAACATTTTCTGAAAAGATAAAAAATATTGGAGAACTTGTACTGCATGACAACTTGTCTTGTATGTTGGTGATATTGTAGAGAGATTCTATTTTATTGAAGCTTTTTGAAAAAAAAAATATTATCCTTACGAATTGAATGCCGCACTTTTCGCATTGATAAACGCTCCCTCCATTTGTCTAAATCATTCTTTTTGAATTATAAAATCATGCATTTGAAGTTTCATCTCTATACTCTAATAAATAGTCATTTTATATATTGTAACATAAGTAAACTCAGATTAATTGAAAGTTTATGTAACAAAGATATGAGCTGGTATTTACATGTATATATATTATCAATTCAATGAGAACTAATTGGAACATTAAAATTTTCTAATTTTTGCACAAGTATATGTGAGAATTTAATCTGGGATGATGGAGAAAACTGAAAATGCACAGATTTGATGGTTCTATTATTTTATATTTATATGACACTCTCGGCTGATGATAATTCTGAATCGTTTTACTTCTTGATAAAGAAGGAAAAGTATTCTGCAGCAAAGCGGTTTACTAATCTAGTTGATCTATATTTCATCTCTCATCTGACTTTCTCCTCCGATTTATTGAAAATCCAAAGAATTACCTAGGTGAGTATTTACTTGATGTAAAATACATAATGAAGTTCACAAACAATTTATATGGTGAGGCTAGGTTGAAGTCTCTATGGCATTGTGTGTAGAGCTGGTTATGAATCTGACAAACTTCTGACATGATAAATATTACAGAAGTGGAGTAAAGTTTATTGTTTGCACTACAATGATGTTAGGCAAGCATGTTTGAGCACAGTGTTTATAATATTTGAGATTTGGACTTTAGTTGTTGAATATGGATAACAATTGTATGTATGTATAAGTTTTTTAATCATCTTGCTATTGTATCAATTGAGACTAAATTACTTCATAGGTAATATTTTCATGCAAATTAATACAGTGGAAGTTCAAAAGTGTTCACATATGCCATGTCAATTTTAATATATATGTATATATATCATTTTCCTTGTTTTACAATACTAACGTTTCACAAAGTTGAGTAATGAAATTGCTAAAAAAATGGGGGAAGAATATACTTTGTATTCTAATTTGTAATCCAACATGGAAATATATAATTTTACAATTTCTGGAATGTGTGAGAATATTCATAATTAACAAGCTTAATTTATTTAAAAGAAATCATTTTTTTAATTCCCAGCAAAAATATGAATTTTTATTTCTGGTATTAATTACTAATTATGAATTTGAATCAAGTCAGAAGAAAAGCATGAGGTCACCAAATGATATTTATCCATTCTGGTTGGTTTATTAAAGCCATTTTTTTTGTTTTTTTTTACCATTTTCCTTTCTATACTTTATAATCCTTTCTATATTGATAAATCAAGGCTAAATTAGTTTCAATTAAGGAATAACTGAGGCACAATTGTATATAAAATTGAGAAATTATTGTTTCGGTTTCGGAATTATTGGATTTTATTCAATTAAGTCCCTGAATGTGTTTTTAAATTCAATCATTCAATCAGCTCATGAAAATTATGCATGTTAGACAGGAAGAAATGAATAAAGTAGCAAAGTATTGAAACCGCATTATGATCTAATTAACATCGTTTATTATTTTAATTAAGGAGAAAATTGCCACAAGTTTTTAATGACACTAATTATCACAATACTCTCTCACAATTTAGGAATGAATCCCAAGTTAACATTGTAAAATCATTCATGTGATGTGTGAAATCATTCATTTGAAGTTACATCTATAATAAATAGTTATTTTATTGTAACATAAGTGAACTCTTATCAGAAATGTGTCACAATATGAGCTGATATTTCACTTAATTACATGTGTTAAAATGCAATGAAAACCAATTAGAATATCAAATTTTCTATTCTTTTGCACAAGTGAATGTGAGAATTTAATATGTGATGATGGAGAAAACTGATAACACATTAATTTCTAGAAGTCTATGTAACAATTACCAAATTTTCTATTTTTTTGCATAAATGAACCTAAACAAGTCCATAAAATTGTACTAGTTCAATGTATTTTTTTTTATTGTTACATTGCTTTATACTCTTTTTATTTCTGTCTAAAGAGCATAACATCTTCTTTTAGCTTGTAAAATTAGCAAGTTAACTAAATGAAGATAGATAAAATAAATAAAATCTTAGTTGTTGACTAATTTATCTAATTTTGAGATTAATAAGATACCAATATCACACAACTATCGTTGTAAATTTAACTTTCTGCAAATGTATCTCCAACAAATCAGACATCACATGTCTATTTTGGTGAGAATTTTGATTTTAGCGATTATTTCGTGTGATTACTTGTGCCGAAAAGAGGTAGCTCGCAATTATTTGTATCCATCATCGACCAATCTTTGTTTATCTTTTTTCATATACCAATTAAGCTATGTCAGTCCATGTACGTATCTGTTCTCCGGTATCAACTGAGGTCACAACGGTACCGGCTTTGATTGCCGTATTTAATGAGAAATTACTTGGTGCAATACCAGAACCAAGCATTGCAGAAAAAAACAGAGGAAGCCCAGCTCCATACCATCCAATCAAGGTCTACGTGACAACATTTCTCTCAGGCATTCTATTGAACAATTCAAATGCATGTTCAATTTCATCAGACTTCATGAGCAAATCAGCCAGAATCATGAGTAAACAAAAGAAAAGCCAACTGTTACCTCAAAAAGAAACTATATATTATCTTCAATAATTAAGTTACTTAAAGTTCATATTAATAAGTTCGGCCAACTGATTTTCTGAAATGAAAAGGCACCTTAAATAATATATAGACGCACTTCTGAAAATGTAATCTTTGTCTTCTTGTCCAGAATAAGAAACGCATAAGCATTACTAATTTTTATCCGAAGGCATTAGTTTGTTGGCCCACCAAATCTTGAGACTACTCATGATTTGCCCGTGTGACATAATTCAAGGAAAAAAAGATATCCTTTGATAAAATAGGCCCGTTCTATCTATTTTTAATTATGGATATGTCAAAGAATATCTTGAACTAGGCCCAATAAGGAGAGTCAATGCAAGAATCTGTTCAAGGCTAAGAAGTAAGAACCTCTAAACCATAGTAGGAAATATCGGCCGATACCGATACGGATCGGCCGATACGTATCGGTATCGGCCGAGTCCGATCCGATCCTAAGCCGATACTCCAATCCCGTATCGGGATCGGCAAGGGTATTATCAGAATGGGGTTAGAGTTATGAAAATACTTGATCGTTTTTAAATTTAGCACGTCCATATTCTTCCTCCTCCAGATATATACTAGAATAAAGCATAGTCAAATATGAAACACTAATTTGGAAATTTTTAATTATTTTTGTGGATTAACTTTGGTCTAGTTGGTTTGGTCATTGATTGCAAAAAGTGTTCTCACCAAATAGTGGTAGTTGATTATCTATATTGTAGTTGATTAACTTTGGTCTAGTTGGTTTAATTGGTTGATTTTATCCTATGATTTTGATACATCTTGGGTTTGTATAACCGGAAATTAATGTAGCATAAGAAAAGAGTTTAATAAGTGTTATGATCTTATGATTTGGATACTTCATATCATAATAATAAATGCATCTAAAAGAAACTTAAAGAAACAGTCCAAACTAAAAGAAAAGAGTAGATCTTTTGGATACTTGATACCAGTCCCAAAACTGTTTCAAGGCTGATCCAAAGGACAAGTACCAGTCTAGTCAGACATAATAAAATTCAAAATGAACACAGGAGCATGCAATCACAGTTTAAAATTGACGATAACAAATGTGATTTGGAGAAGCCTGACGAATCTTAATTTTGGGTAAGGTCATTCAGTGAGCTAGTACACATCCAAAGAAGCTCTGTAGTACTGGCTTTGTAGGCTTGAACTATTTTGGCTTGAACTATTTGTACATTAGTATGATGATTGATGATGATACACATAGTTTATGTGGAAGCTAGAATTTCTTTTAATTCTAACAAGGGTAAAATGGGAATTATAAATTTATATGGATGATGGATTTAAAATTGATGAATTGGACAAATATGTGAGTTTCTACAATTTTGTGTGGGAAATATGATCGATATTACAAACTTTTGAGGGGATAATACGTAATATCAAAGTTTTTGAGGGGAATACATGAAATTACCCCTAAAATTATTTATACAACCAGAAAATCAACAAACAAAGTAAATCAGCTCCAAGAAAAAACTTGAACAACAATTCACATGGATATATCTCCTGCTTTGGCTGTTATAGCCGGTTACATTCATACGCAATTGCATAGGACAATCTCAGTGGCCTCTGTTCCTTTCACAATTTTTGGAAAAATCCATTCGTGGTCCATACTCGATTGCATAACACAATTTCAGCGATGTCTGTTTCCTTTGCAACTTTTAGAAAAGTGCCTTTTGATACTCTAATCACTAACCTCTTCAACTTCTTGCATCAAGGTGCCTCCATTTTCCTTAAATTACAGTGATTCCTCTTGTTCTTTTACCAGACAATGTTGCCTGTCTAGACATACTGTAAGCTTCTTTAGATTTGATGAATTCTCAAGGAACCATGCCACTGGACCCGGATGAGAAGCCATACACCAACCGTTAAGAGACAAAGTTTCCAAATTGTGGAACCTTGGTAGCTTCATTAATTCTTCGTCCAATACAATCTATATAGATCACATATCAAAATTCAACCACAAGTACTCTCGAAATAAAAAGTCTATGCTTCTTTTCTTTTCAATTTTTTTTTAAAAATAAAAAATAAAAAATCAAGATGAGAGGTATACCTTCATTTCTCTACCATAATGGTGCCGTGTGGACAATAATAATATCTAACACGAGCAAATCTAATGATGGCAAGTTCATTTCTTTGGATTTATTAATGTAATTTCTTTGATTTCAATAAGAACTGAGAGTTCATATGTTATTTGGTCTTCTCAAATATCTTAATTAACGCAACACATGAACGATGGATATGACACTTTATTAGTAGCAGCAACATTAGGAATTACATGATGAAATGATACTGGGTTGATTTCTTAAATAGAAGGATATGAGCTTTGCATCACAAGGATTTCATTTAACCACACTATTGCAGTTTCTAACCTAAAACAAAATCATGAGTTTCCAACTTCTCAACTAAACTGTAAAACAAAAGAAATAATTATTAAATGCCAACTGTTTCCTCAAAAAGAAATTATATATTATCCTCATGATTTTCTTGAATGAAAAGACATTTTAAATAATGTATGTTTATTAGCTGTTTCCCTATTCTTCCAAAATATATACTTTGAAAGAAGTACCTGATTGTTATTTTTAATCAATTATTGTATTCTACAACTTCTAGGAGCACTATTTCTTAAAAAAAAAAAAAAGATAAATAAATAAGTGTGAGGCTTAAAGGCGTGCACTCCTACTCAAGAGTGTTGAGTCATATAAAGAAAACCTAGATATCTGAAAACAAAGATACTAGAAACAGGAATGAAAAAATATAGTCAAAAATAGAAATTTTCTATATTTTTAAAATATAGTAAAAAAATTCTGTAAAATGTAAAATGTAGTTTGCAAGTACATTATCATATAAAATTGTGTTGTACGGTTCTAATCAACTATTTGAATTTTGAAAACAAATTTATTAATCCATAGTACAAATCAATTCACACTATGCATAGTACCATCCATGCATAGTCTCACTCATCATCATAATTTAATATTGTACTAAGATAAGGTATTATAAATTTCATTTAGAAGAGAAAATCGAAGGAGCTTGGACTAAAATTAATGGATGAAGGAAAACCCTCTTCAATCCAAATACGTGGAGTCCGGTTCATAAAGTATAATTCAAAATTTAAATTGGATTCGAGTTGCGCACACATATTCAAAGGATCTTTACACCATGACATGATACCGATGCTGCCACTAGACAATGGTGCCCCTGGTTCTGCTGAATTGTATTTTTTTTTTTCCCTCAAAATATTGAAAGATGGATTACGGATGATTTTTCAATTGAACTTGATTTATGTAAACTTTATATAGTCTCTGAGAAAATAAACTTCGGGCTGATCATGTATACAACAACACATGCACTGTATTCTGCTGAAAATTCAGTAGTCAAGTCTCCTACCGTGGTACTGATAACTAACATTCATTGTAAATCAGTAGATATGCTCTATAGAGATTTTAAAATAACAATATTGTAAATTTGCTCTTTATATCTAAAATTGACTATATCTCAAACTTCATGCAAATGAATCCCTAGTTGCAGTTCAATTATATCTATAAATTTTATTTTGAAGTTTTTATGATTCAATATATATATATATATATAATAATTCACAAGGACTATAACTAGAGACAGAGACAGAGACCCCAAATTGTTGTCTTCTAAGTAAATGAAGACAGTGATATATAATTTATTTTTCTGTTAAAATTACCCCGCTATCTACAATATATATGTTTTTGGTTCCTAAAAGTATTTCTTACCATATCATTTATCAGACAAACATAAGTTTCAAAATCAGACACCATTCCCTTTTCGCCCCTCAATATTTGTCTGTTTGCAAATCCCTTGACATGCCTTGAATGCCCCTCTAACAATATATTATATGTGATATCATCTGGCTTAACCCCCAACATCTAGCTAGCACCTAGTAGCATTTCTGCATTTCCCATTTGACCAATCTTACATAAACCCTGCATCAATACATTATAGGTAACTATACCCAATTTAAGGCCTCTCCTTCGCAAGTTTGCATCTCTTTCATGGGATATGTGACCTCATAACGGGAGGAACCTGAGTTGATCATTTCAGGCAGTACCATCTCTGCCTCATGAGCGTGGCTTGATCTGGTCAATCCTGATATAAGAGCCGTGTATGTCACATCATCTACTTCAATTTCTTGGACCAACATTTTGCCTTTTTATCTCCATTACGTTTCTATTTCACCCTCCTTGCAACACCCATCAATGAGGGTAGTTTATGTAACCTTGTTGGGTTAGAACCCAATGAACCTCATGTCCTCCTCCATAAGCTGTTTCACCTCCTTAATATGTCCGGTCTTGCAAAACCCATTGATCAATGTATTAAATGTTTCTTCTCATCATTTCTCAATACAACTCCACGGAATCTTTCATCTGCCCTTTTTTGCAACCCTCTCAGGAGCATTTCAGCAAATAGTTGGCGTGCGTGTATTAAGCTCCCAAATCTCCAGAACCCCTTGATCAAAAGCATATAAGTAAACATATCAGGCTGGATTCCATGCTCGATTATTGTTCATTTCAACTCTAACCCACAACTCAGATCACCGATTCTACAGTAGCCACCAATCAAGGTATATTGAAACTAACAACAGTGGGTTTCAACCTCTACTTTGTAATTTCATTGAACACCTGATGGGCATGCTTAATGTTTTATTACAGTTATGTTGCATGAGAACATTAAAAGGTCTGACGTGGGGAGGAAATTCTGCATTTAAAAGTTATATGTAGTAAAACCAAACTCTTTTGGGTGGCTGAAAATTAATTAAACCGGTGAAGACACAAATTGATTAAATGGGTTGCATCAAGGGGACAAATTGACAACGCTTAACTGATTTGAGTAGATGAACGTCAATCAAAAGGGGTGTTACTATTGATAAGATCATTGGACAAGTCATATAGATCCATTTTACAAATTAATCATATGATAAATTGAATAGTAAACTCATTTCTATGGAGAGTCTTCAAGGGGACTCCTTGATTTTCCTTCCAGGAGAAATGAAGACATCGTTGAATAAAACTGCAGAATAATTGAACATGAGCTTATTTGTCAGCAATAAATAAGTAATTTAAAATTTAAATGTTTATTTGTCAAACCAAGAGCAGTTTCATTAGTTGATAAATCCTTCCAAGGCTAATGATTACACAAAAGTAAAAGGAAGTTCAGTGGTCTAGAAGCTAAATTTTCAAATAATAATAAAATTACAAACCTGATTTGATTTATTGCAGATGTTCAATTTCTTTCAACGTTTGGGCAACCGCAATGATGAACCCGCACATAACAAGGCCCAGAAGGAATCAACCCATCTGGCAGTACACAAAGCAAATCACAGTATTCAATTAGCAACCATGTAAGTGACAAAATGCTCTGCCGGCCAATATGTGGCTTTTCATGAGAGGAATCACTGAATTTCTCAGCAGATTCCACCAACTGCAGCCCATGGCCATCCATTGTTAGTGATTTTAGGGTTTGACAGAATGAAATTTCCAGTGCAACTAACATATCTAGATTCCCTAGTCCAGTAATCAACTCTAGGTGGGGACACCATACAATCTGCAATTTTTCAAGTTGGGAGGGTAGCTCCACAAGGTGCAGAACCTGGGTACTAGAACATGTCACAATCATGAGCTCCTTGAGATGGTGAGAATTTTCAAATGGAAGATATTCAATATTGGAACAACTTTGTAGCCAGACTTGTTGAAATGACTGCAAAGAAGATGGATCCCTCATCCATTCTGGTATTGTGTCAGAACGATAATATCTTACTCGAAGTTTCTTGAGATTAGGATGTGGCTGCAGCCATTCTAACAAGGAAAAATCTACATCATCAACATCAACTAATTCGTCATCACAAGCCTGTGATATGAATCTTAATAGCTCTGATTTAACATCATCAGAAAATGTGAAATTTAAAGAATCCCAGCACAAATCCAAAGTGTCAAGTTTGCACTTATTTCTAAGGTTAGCATATCGGACATCTACTAAATTACTCGTGTACTTTAATTTTTCAATATAGAGATTGCCTTCAAGGTCCTTCATATTCTTTAACCAACCTAAAGTGCTAACTCTCAACCTTGCTTTCATTGTCTTTATTGCAGGAAAAATAACAAGACCGTGAGGGACATCTAGAAATAAATAACAATGACTTTCAGGTACATCTACAATAAAAGTCTGCAGGTTGTAAAGGAGGCCAATGGAGAATGGCAAATTTCTATGAGATGGAAAAGTAATATGAAGATAAGCAAGATGTTTCAACTTGGAAATGGAGGGAGGAATATTTATCAAATGCCCCTCTTTCAATCACAATCATAAATAAGATGCTGTTAATTTCATGCACAAGGCACTAACCTCCACCTGCTTTCTTTTGTGAAAACCGGAAGCCTGAGAAGCCTTTCTTGCCACTAGTTGAAAACGTGTGACCTCGTACCGGTACTCGCTGAGCAAATCCTCAGCATCATAAGCGACCATCTTGAGCTCCTTGAGCCAGAGCTTGACAGAGCGGTCTATGGTCTCCCTCTCCTCAGCATCATACAGTGTGGCCTTGATCCGCTCCATAGTTCGCATCAGCCTCTCCAGATCCTCCTCAACAGCTCGAGCATGACCCTTTGATGAAGAGGAAGAAACAGCCTGCGTAGAGGCCCTAATTGAGGGGAGCAAATTGGTGGCTAGGGAGAGCAGAGAGGTTATCAAATAACCTGCTATTTTGCTGATCTTTAGATTAATTTCTGGGAAGAGGGGGGAAAGAACCTTATTAGATCTGAGTTGTGAAAATGAGTAGTAGTAAAGTGTAAAGAGTAAAGAGCAGCAGAGTGCTCAGATCTGAGGGTATAAGGTAAGCTCCTGGAACTGGCGTGTAGAAGACTTGACAGTACAGTAATCTTTAGATCTGATCAGGGGTAAAATTATCCTCATAAAAGGAAGAGCAGATTAATCATATTTCTGCTAGGCTTATTATAAATATAAGAATTATGTGGTTGTCAAATTCCATGCCATTTTAGATGGATAAAGTGCTTTGCCCATGGCATAGCACACAACGAGTTTGACTCAGCCCAACAAAAATCGTCAATTTCATATGGTGACCTTCAATTTCTTAATTCCAACAAAAATTGTGCTTTCAAACTATAAAAGGTCCAAACATATTCTTTATGTGTTCACCCAAAACGACAAACATAACAAGTCATTTTGACTGAGATCAACAAACTTAACGGGTTAGCAGAAGGAAAAGTACAATGAATTTGATTAGTCAGGTTGGGTCGGGAGCACTAATGGGTCGGGCCCAGCTGACCCACATCTTCTTGATATTATTTACTTCACAATCAGAAGCCAAGATTTTCTTGTAGATAAACACTGGAAAAAAAATTTGGTAAATATACCATGTCTAATTGGAAAAAAAAATGGTCCATCCAATTTTACTTTTAGACAAATAACAGGGGCCAATCCCTTGACACCGGATCTGAAGGAGAGAAATGTCTTCAGTCAACTAATCAAACAAATTAAGATCACAATCGGTGTCAAACTACAAAAGATTCTGACTTGTACCATGAAAAGTTGCATTGAACTGAGGTAAACGGAAAATATATCATAGTAGAAAGGCCTAGAGGTGTCAATATATATAGATCGGATACGGACAAATAATAGCTGAATAGTAGATCCATATCTATTTTTAATTAATTGTAATTATTGCCTTGGAAGGTCTATATATAGGAATAAATCCTTTGAGGGTACCAGCTGCATCATAAAACAAAGCAGGAGAATATAAATTCCAAATATGTCAACAACAAAAGCTCTCCCAGTTCTCTGCATTCTCTTCCTATTTTTCACTAACTCGCTCATATTCCCTTTTACTTAGGCTGCTCAAACCCTGGAAGAGAGCAAGGCTGTAGTAAGTAATCTCATTCTTTCTTAATTGAAATTAATAGCTGGTGTATATATTACTTTTTTTAAAGAAAGTATTCAAAATTAAATTGACATGATAATTCAAAGAAACTGGAACCAGTATCTTTTAATTTGCTCCCAACTAATTAAGTGATAAGTTGAAATTTTTAGTAATAGATAAAGTGAGAGAGATGTCTTCCATGTTTCTTCCATGATAATTCAAAGAAACTGGAACCAGTATCTTCCTCTCAATCTTACTTATTTCATTAGTTGGTCTCGTAAAATTTCATATGGCACCTTGATGTGAAACCTTGACCTTATTTCAAACCTTGAAGGGAAACAAAATTATTATTCCCTTTCCTTTTTTTTTTATTTTCAAATTTACAGGATTTATTCAATCTATTGGTCACTGCCACACATCTGGAACAATTCAATCTTCATCAATAATCTCTCTCTTTTTTTTTTAAAATTTAAAAATAATCACAAAATCAAAGGACACCATGAATACTACTTTGTTCATAATATAAAACTTATCAACTAGAAAAGAAAAATGCTATTGATTTGTTTTTGCTTTGAATGAAGAACAGAATCAAGTACTGCCTGAAGCCAGTTAACCCAATTTGAAACATGCACGCAATCACTACTATGAAAACAAGCTGAGTAAGCGTTTTGGTAAGTCATCAAGGCCAAAGGTCATTCCAAACTCCAAATCATACATACCAATGAATTGACCACCACACAGGTCTATGCCACGGAAAATTTGAAACACTATAATTGAAAAATCTGACATACCGATGAATAGGCCACCACTAGTGCATATTGGAATACTTCGTTATAAATCTTCCTTTAATGTATAATGAAAAAAAGTAGCTAGGTAATGAGATAGACAAGATCCAATACAACACAATAAAGTATGGCATAGAAGGTCTGAAAGAAACTTCGAAGCCGACAACGTCCATTTCATATATGTCCAGATTAACGAATGGCCTTATAGGCTGCTCGACAGAGGTGCCACTACTAGTTTCTTTCATACCTTGTATTTTTTCATGGATCATCTGTTGTATCTTGTCTATCTTTTTACCTAACTACTTTGTGTTTGGTAATCAGTTCCATGGGCATCTTGCCTATCCCTTTGAGTATGTTGGGAAGGCCTTCCGGTCTAACTCCACCGACATCCTCCAAAAACTTGTTTAATAGTCTTCAATCAAATACCCGACATCTAAAAAACACGTTTCGGAAGTCGGGTATTTAATTGAAGACGTATTAGACAAGTTGTATGCAACACGTTTTGGAAGTCAGCAATTTGATTGAAGACTTCACCCATTTTGTATCTGCATCTTTAAAAATACACATTGTATGCAACATCAGTGGAAGTTTATAAATTGATTGTAATTGTGAAAAACACATGCGACATATTTAGCCATGATTTGTAAATTGACATTGCCAGGAATTGTTGGATAAGGTCCTCCCTGACATCTGGCAAAAAGACATTTAATGTGTCCTAGCAAGTGTAAAACTATCAAGTCGATTACTCCTGAATCCTGATCCTATGCAACATGAAATTTGCAAATTGATGCAAAATGACAATTAATAATTCCCAGTCTATCAAATTACTACTGAGAAAAAAAAAGAAAAAAAAAAAGACGAGGCTTACAAATCTAAGGTTAGCAGAAGAGGGGCGTCGGAAGCGGCCGTCACGGGGGCATGCCAGATCGGTTGCGTGAAAGGGAGACACCGGATCGGCTACGGGGGCGAGCACTACGAGAGAGCTGCGGGAAGGACCTGTCGGCGCCGATTGTCTGTGAGTGAGAAACAGAGAGCAAGAGTGATCGAACGGAGGAGGTGGGCAGAGAATTCATATCGACCACCCGATATGATTTTGGGGTATTCAATACGGAAATCTCAATTTAAGCAATCGACAGCAAAGCAAGAAGAAACGTGAATTGGGCCTAACGGACTGAGCTAACAGTGAAAATTAAAATAGCAAGCCCGTTATAACCTCTTTCTTCTAATCAAAATCCCTCAATTAATCAAACACCCCTCTTAATTCGTTTTCTATATATATTTTTTGTCAAAATTCATATTCTTCTCCTCTTAATTAATAGGGTTTGTTTAAGCAATTTTAATTAACAAATCAACACGTATTATTTTATTGATTAAAATATAATAATAATTCAATTCTAAATATGAAGCTAAATTTATCTAAATATTGAATGTTACAGTTTATATAATTTTATTACAAATAATTAAATTTAAAGTTAAATGATATGAAAAAATAAGGAAGTTGAAAATATAAATTAATGGACCCATAAAGAAAAAAATTTTAATAAATTTTATTACAAATATTTGCAAAAGAAGGATATTCTGTACAATTTTCTAATCAAATATAATTACTTAATAAATATTGGACTTGGAAAATAATCCTACCTCGCAAACATTCTTGAACGCCAATCCCTGGCATCCGAGTGCCTACTTTCAGTAAATAAAAAAACAATTTTCAATAATTTATTCTCATACTTTGTAACCTTTTAAATTATTTTAGTGATGTCATCCTACCTAATATTAATAAGAAACAAATAAGCTTGTTTAAAACTTAATATAATAATCGATCTCATTAAGTAGAACAAAATAATTACTTGATAACAGACGTTCATGAAATTAAAGAGAGCTAAATTTGGCATAATGGATCAAGACCTATATATGTAATTAATGCTTAGGTTAAATTAGAGTGAATTAGTCCCAGTTGGATCAAATTTTGTACAAATCTGTTTTAGACTCACGAGCTTAATTCCTTCAAGAAGCATGTCAAATATCCACGTAACATGGAGAGGAGGTCCTAATTCAGAAAAAGAAAGCAGGAACTGAATATAATTCTTGAAAGGATGATTATTTCGGATTTCTGCAAACTGGTTCTATGGGGAGCATATGTGAACCATGAACTGACAAGAGTTGCCATAATACCAATGTTATCAGAATCAGATTGGATCGGAGGTCGACCAGGTAAAGCTTCGGATCAGCGGTATATTAGTCGAACTGATGGGTCAACTAATTTAACTGCTGATTTTTTAAATAGATTGTTTATACAATAAATAATTAAATTACGTACATATTATTAAATGATGTAGTGCATATGAAATTTAAAAATAAATATAAATTTTAATAACAAAAAAAAAAGTAAGCTACAATTTAAAAAACTTTCATTTCCTCAAGCACGACTTAAACATTAAATCATATTTATAAGGCAAATCTCAAACATTAAATCAAAGTATGCTTTTCAAAAACATTAAACATGGTTTGGTGCTGTTATGTTGCTTATTTTTTTTTTTAAGATTAACGGCTTTAAGTTCCAACTAACAATTTCATTGATGAGAAAAACGAAGTTACAACGAGTCAAATGACTCCAATACAAAATCCAATCTTTTATTCTCACAAAATTCACAAAATTACTTAAAATAACTCTAAATATTCTAATCTCACTTATATATACTCATAATTACTCTATTACCTTAAACCCTATCGCTCTCTACAATCGGATCCACTCATTCGATCACTGCCGCGCTTTGACATCCGGAAATACTCATCCACGCTTCGATCGAGAGGATGTAGAGATTTATTATTCCAAGCTCCAACAATACCACATTTTCGGCTCCAATCAGCTCCACTCGGCTCCAGTCTCTCCCATCTCTCTTATTCTTCTCTCCACTTAAGAAAATAGAGCCGAGAGATAGGGGAGAAACTATGTAAAAGGTGAGATCTAAAAGAGCGAGAAGAACGAACTAGAGAAGAAAATAGTAGAGATTAGGATTTAGAGTTTAGAATTTAGAATTTAGGGTTTAGAATTTAAGCTATGTGAAACCCTAAACCCTTATTACTAAATTAGCATTTTATCAAACACTTGAGAGCATTTCAATTGTTCAATACCACAAAGATAACGTTAGGTCCATTAAGATTCCACACCAGACTGCAGGTGACATTTTAATCCTTGCACAACTAATCCAGCTAGCCTTGATAAGATTAGCATCTATATATAGAAGTATTCCAGACCCAAATACAAACAAAAATTTCATTTGGAAATTTCATCGAACACGTTCCATGCATTGAAATATGTTCACCGCAAGCAACTCAAATAGAAATTAGACCAAACAACACAGACAAGAATGTGTACTGCAACTCAAACAACGACAGCTTCAGTAACATAAAATTTCATTTATTTATAAGTTAGCTTGTTAGTCACTTTATTTCATGCACAAATTTAAACAAGGATGATTATTTAGCATAAAACAGAAAGCTGCAAGCGCAATCATAACAAGCTTTGATTACAAATTAATAAGTTGCTTACTCTAACAAATACCGTCCATAATCAACAACTAAGATTATCGGAAAGAAATGATGTGTCTCAAGAAAATTTAACAAGACACGGAAATAAAAGCATTGATTTGATGGGTTTCATTATTGTAAAATGCTACTGGATCAAGTCAAAGGAATATTTTTTTTATGTTATTACCATTCTTTATTTACCATTGAAGACAATAATTGAATGTTCTCCGCAAAATATTTCCTTTCAGATCAGGACCGTCCGATCAAATTCCAAACCAATCCGGTCACAAATAAAATGCAGTGTTGCAAAAAAAAAAACGGCCTTTTAGACCGATTAATCGTTGGCGGTGATCAAACCATCATATTTTTTTTTTCAGCTAATCATTCAATTATTCTCGATTATTCCTAATTGTTTTTATTTTTTTTTTGATAAAAGTGGATATATTTCACCTGTTTCATTGCGAAACAACATAGTCCATACAAAATTAGTGTAAAGTATCGAATATAGATCTAACTAGTGGAACATCACTCAACTAGTAACTACCATCTACAAAACCCGTTTTTTTTTTATGTACCACCGTAATAAATCAGAATTAAATCAATACCACCCGTTAATTCCGAAATCAGATTCCGCCACGTTCGCGTAACGGATCTGCGAACGGGTCGCTACCCGTTCACGTAATGGATAAGCGTACTGACCCGTTTCCGACCTGACCCGTTCCCGACGACCCGTCCGTATATTGGTTACGCGTACGGACCCGTTTCCGACCTGACCCGTTCCCGACGACCCGCTTCCGACGTGACCCGCTCCCGACGACCCGTTCGCACTGTGGATATGCGTACGTGGCGAATCCGGATATAAGCCCCCGCCAGTGGTTTTTACAGATGTTGTCCCTGTCTCCGCACCGCCGCGTCCAGCACAGTAAAAAGGTAAAAAAAAAATTTTAATTAGTTTAATTTTGTTAAATAATTTAGTTTAATTTAGTTATTAAGTAGTTTAGTTTAATTTAGTTATTAAGTAGTTTAGTTTTATTAGGTAGTTTATTTTAGTTAGGTACCAAAATAGTTGTATATTGTAAATTAGATTAATTTTTTTTATAGTTTTAGATAGTTTATTTTTGTTAGGTACCAAAATAGTTGTATATTGTAAATTAGATCAAAATTAGGTACCAAAATAGTTGTATATTATAAATTAGATTAATTTTTTTTCTAGTTTTAGATAGTTTATTTTTGTTATGTACCAAAATAGTTGTATATTGTAAATTAGATCAAAATTAGGTACCAAAATAGTTGTATATTGTAAATTAGATCAAAATTAGGTACCAAAATAGTTGTATATTGTAAATTAGATCAAAATTAGGTACCAAAATAGTTGTATATTGTAAATTAGATCAAAATTAGGTACCAAAATAGTTGTATATTGTAAATTAGATCAAAATTAGGTACCAAAATAGTTGTATATTGTAAATTAGATCAAAATTAGGTACCAAAATAGTTGTATATTGTAAATTAGATTAATTTTTTTCTAGTTTTAGATAGTTTATTTTTGTTAGGTACCAAAATAGTTGTATATTGTAAATTAGATCAAAATTAGGTACCAAAATAGTTGTATATTGTAAATTAGATCAAAATTAGGTACCAAAATAGTTATATATTATAAATTAGATCAAAATTAGGTACCAAAATAGTTTATTGTAAATTAGATCAAAATAGTTGTATATTGTATATTGTAAATTAGGTACCAAAATAGTTGTTTATTTTTTTTGTAGTTTTGTAAATATTTGTGTTAATTAGATCAAAATAGTATATTGTGATCTATTTGTAAATATTTGTGTAATTTACAATATACTATTATTTGTGTATATTTTTTATTAAATAGTAGTATATTGTAAATTAAACTAAAATAGTAGTTTAGTTGGGTACCAAAATATTTGTGTATTTAAACCAATTTAGAATTGTGATTGTATGTAGAATTTAGAAATTATATTTAGAATTTAGAAATGTACCAATTTACAAATCGACAAATTTAGAAATGTTGTATTTAGACCAAAATAGAGTATAAATGCATCAATTCAGAATTTATTTTTTTCTGAATTAGCATAGATTGTAAGATTTTTTACCGATTCATTCAAGAATTGTGATATATTATTGAATTACCATAGATCATTTGTATTATTGTTAGATTTGTTCTATTTGAAATTATCAATAGAGGTCAAAATTAATAAAATTGTTAAATTTGTTGTTAGTATGGCGTCAACCAGCGGTACCAATCAAAATCGGACGCAAGATGATTTACAGTTAGATTTATCACTGGCCCGTCATGTATTTCCAAATATGACGAAAGAGAGTATCAGTCCTCTTTGCTGGTATAAATTCGAGGAGCACAAGATCAAAAACGCATATGTAAGTTTTTGTTTTGAGAAATGTAAATAATTTTCATTTTCATTTAGATAAAAATAGGTAAGTTATATGTTTGTTTGTTTTGAAATTGAATGCAGACTCATACCTTGACGAATACGCGGAACAATCAGATGAGTATCCTCTACGACAAGCGATACGCTCCCGTGCTGAAGAGTTTGGGTCTGTGGCATGTCTCACAGCTGACCCCCATTGTCGCAGATGTCGCTCTTCTATCTGCGTTGGTCGAGAGGTGGCGGCCGGAGACACACACATTTCACATGCCTGTCGGAGAGATTACGGTGTCTCTCCAGGATGTCAGTTGTCTTTGGGGACTGCCTATTACTGGACGGGCTGTGACGGGTGTGGAGTACGGGGACTTCACAAAGGACGTCAAAGAACTGTTGGGACCCAACCTGATGAAGGAAAGGTCCCTCAAGAGGTCGAAGGTTGCATCGAAGAATGACATCAGTATCCCTCTTTTGCGGGCGGCATTCAGGTAAGTTACATTTTTGTAATAGTAAGTATTTGATTGTAATGCTTCATACTCTGTACTAAATTAGTTCGTATATGTAGTGGAAAACTGGAAGAAGATGCGTCTGAGGAGAAGATAGATCGATGGACACGGGCTTACATAATGGAGTTATTCTCTTGCTGGTTGTTCCCAGATTCCTCTGGGAACACCGTCCCTGCTTGTATGCTGCAGTGGCTAAGGGACTTGGATGACCCTCCACAGATGAATTGGGGTGCAGCGGTCTTGGCATGTCTGTATCGAGGCTTATGCATTGCGTGCCGGGTATAAATTATTTTCTCTTCTTATTGTAAATAAATTATTTTCTCTTATCGAATTTAAAAATAAATGCAACTTGTATAACAATAGGTCGACAAACAAGGTCTGTACGGACCGATTGGTCTCCTTCAGCATTGGTCGTGGACGAGATTTCCATTTGGTCGTCCACAACCACTAGACGAGGGTTGGGCTCCAGACTGGGGTCGTCCGGATGGGGAGACCTGTCCTGCGTATGCTCAGAGGTTCTGCGCTAAAAAGACCTCTGTCGCGACCCCTCACGGCAAGCCTTCGGGAGTTTTCTTTTTCAGAACTCAATTCGAGCAGATGACTCCAGATCTACATGTTGAGTGGCGACCGTATGATTTTCGCGTCACAGTTTATGAAGAAGATGAAGAACCTTACTCTTTCCTCACAAAACTTCCTTCGATCTGCAGTCGCGAGCGAGAATACTGGTTTGCTCAGGTGCGATTAGATTTTTTTATTTTATAGTTTACATTTCATAAACATATTGTAATTTAAAATTGAAACTTAGACACATAAAATATTTGCAGGTGCCGCTTATCTACTACCAGGTTGTTGAGCATTATTACCCTGGACGGGTAATGAGACAGTTTGGTATGGCCCAGTATTTTCCAGTCCCGGATCCTATCACAAAGGACGACTGGTATGATCTTCACCAACCGTTATGCACTACGGTGATGAAGGATTGGCGGACGGAGCACGCCTTGCATGTATAGCGACTGGAGGCTATGAGTCCGGATGACATGGTTCCTGATATGTACCAGATTTATGCTTTCGAGGAGTGGGACCAGCAGTATCGACAGTGGTACCAGGAAAATTGTGCATCCACGGTGTACATGTTCGGTCTCATGTCAGAGATCAATAGGAAGCCGCTTCATGTACCACGCGACACGACTACCCCCCAGTACGGTTTCATCCCTAGCAGTGGTCCGGCTGCACAGATTGTAAGTTTTTTATATTTTTTTATATTATTTCAATACAGGTATGGTAATCATCTTTTGAAATATTGATGAAATGGTTTATTCACAGGTACTCATGAACATCAAGGCAGTTCTGAAAGCTGCAAGATATGGGATCACAAGAGGTTGGAAGAAGGTGGGGAAGATGATGTTGTGCATATCTGCACCTCCGGTGGTCGTCGCTGGGTACAAGGACCAGCTAGACAAGATCCTGCGGCTAGCAGATCTTCCAAGATATGAGGATTTGACAAATATGAATGATGAAGATTCTGCAGAGCAGATGAGCACACCTGAGCCGGATCTTTCAGAGATCTTGTCTGCACCGACGCCTGAGGCAGCATTTCAGAGTTTTGGAGATCGAGTGGTACGTGCATTTTTCTAATAACCTACTTATTGAGAAACCAAATTATTCATTTATTAACCATCTATTTTCAGGGAGATGAGCCCCGGTTCGAGCCATCACAGGATTTTCAGCCGACTCAGCCATCGCAGGATTTTGAGTTTGACGTGGGTTCGACCTATGATACCATATACACTCAGGGTTACTCTTATCCTCAGTTTCACACACAGGATGATCCACCACCAGAGGACAGTGCAGCAGTGTACCAGACGGAGACAGCTTCATCCTTAGTAGAGACTGCTGTGGCTTCTATTTTCGGGCCTCCGTTAGTTCCTAGCTCACCTGAGGAGGTTTTGTTTGGACATATACCAAAGGAGACCCCACCACAGCCATCACGGCAGTATACGTCTGCTTTCAATTTCTTAGGTTCGGAGATTGAGGAGATACCGGAGGAGTTGGGGCGCGGTAAGAGACATAAGATCAGGAAGGACCCGTACACACCATCGACCAAGTAGTTATTCAGACTATTATGGCTGTTTGGACTTTTTGTGCTATTCGTACTGTTATGGCTGTTTGGACTTTTTGTGCTATTCGTACTGTTTGGACTGTTTGGACTGTTATTTAGTTATTATCTAGTTATCATGTTATTCTGACTGTTGTTTGGTTTATGCTTGCTACTATATTATCTAGTTATCATGTTATTCTGACTGTTATTTGGTTTATGTTTGCTACTATATTTCTTAGAATTCGAATAAAGAAAAAAACACAACTTCTACTACAATAAAAATACACATAGGTTCGGAAAAAAAAAACACACACAAGTCTACAATAAAAATTAACAGATAAATTCCTGGCTAAAATCACAACTTCTACTACAATAAAAATACACATAGGTTCAGATAAAAAAAAACACACACAAGTCTACAATAAAAATTAATATATAAATTCCTAGCTAAAATCACCACCCCTCGAACGATGAAACTGCAATGGAAAAATATATATGTTAAATCAATTGTTAATTCATAAAAATTATTGATTTTTTAACAGCTTACCCTATTGCGTATTTCCTCTCGCATCCCTTCTTCTTCTCGCATTCCTCTTGAGAGTTTCTCTACTGGTTCGGTGACCCTTTCGTCGTCCTTCTAATACATCCATCCACATTTGGATCCTGTTGTGTCGTCTCCTACCCAACTTTACCAACCGATGCTCTGGAACTAAGAGATCTCCTTCGTGCACCGGCCAATCACATTGATTGTCATACACATGGAATTCACCACTCCATGTGTCTATGAGTGTTTGAATGTTGTAATAATAATTGACGAAGTCATTTGGATTCAAGTTCTTATAATGTTAACACATTAGTAAGTAGTACCGTCCCTAATATGAAGTTTCAAATTAAATAAAACATAATTTTACCTTAAACGACACACCGCCATCACATGAACACATGGTATTCCGCCCATCTGAGGCTTCTGGCACTGACATTCCACCTCATGATTGTTCTTCAGAATTACCTTGTATCTGCAGTCGCTAGACGTGTGTACCCATCTGCCATTCTCCATGTCAAAATTAATCTTTTCGCCATGTGAGGTCACCATAAATTCATTATGGCCGAATGCAAGCGTTGACATTTTTTTAGTCTTCTCAATGTGCTTATCCAGCTTCTTATGCACGCGAGTGGAAAACAGCTGACCCGCTGCTTGCAATTGCACAGCCGTCTCACTTCTTTGCTCAAACCAGCTGATACACTTGTAGAATGTCTCCTCAATGATTGCGGCAACTGGTAATCTATGAGAAAACAATAATAAAACAATAATTAAAATTACAACTAAGTGAAGAAAACAATAATAAAAAATAGGAGGATTACAAAATACAAACCTGCGAGAAGTTTTGAAGACATGGTTGAGCGATTCGGAACCGTTGCTAGTCATTATTTCCCAACGAGATCCATCATCCATAGCTTGATACACCTTCCATGGCTTAGGCAGTTCTTCCTCGTCATTTTCATTATATTTGCCACATGTATCCAAATAAGCCAACCAATCAGGATTTCGCCTCCCGATTGCATCAAGTCCTTCTTGCAATCTTCTTCTCTTCTTCTTTTTAACCATAACCTTGAAAAAAGTGGAAGCTACCTTATCCTTAGTGTGCTTTCCAAAATTTTCAAACACATGTTGAGAGCAGTACCGGTGAGCACACTCTCCTTTCTCCTCACACCAACCCAAATCATCTTGAATAAACACCTTTTTTATGCCCTTGTGTCGGTCAGATACCACACACATGTATCTATTTCGCCCAATTACAAACTCTCGCACCCACTTCATGAACCATCCCCAATTCTCAAAATCCTCGTTCTCTACCAGTCCAAATGCTAACAGGATTAACTGATTCTCTGCATCATATCCGGTTACAATTAACAGCTTACCCTTGTATCTGCCAGACAAGAAACAAGCATCGATACTGATGACGGGTCTGAGGTGACCGACTGCGGCAATACATGGTCCCCATGCCCATGCTGCTCTCATGAAAAAACGATACCCTGGCTTAGTGTGGCTTTGAAACAATTTTATATTGGGTTCCTGGATTTGACCTTTTTATTGCCTCCAACAAAGGGACAATCAGCCCGTAAGACCCCTCCCAACTACCAAAGGCCCGAGCAATTGCTAACTCTCTACCACGCCATAATTTGTTGTACTTTGGAACGATCCCCTCGTACCTTTCAGCACATAAGTCAGCGACTGTCCGGATAGAAATATCAGCATTTTTTTCCAATGACAATTTTATATAGTTGGCGACCATAGCGGACGTCAACTGTGCATGATCTAACCTGGATGCCGATGCATGACATGTGTGCTTAGCCACATTCTTCGTGATGGCCCAAGTATTACCAAAGCCTGTAGCCCTCGCAACCAACGCCCACCTGCACCGGTCGCTAACACACTTGTACCTCAACCTGGTGGTATCGCTGTGTGTATTTTTAATCTCCCTATTTTGTTTGATGTGCCAGTGGTTAATTGTATCTTTCATCTTGTCCTTGTTGTCATATGTCATCCCCTCAGACAATTCATGTCTTTCTCCCTTTTATTGTACAAAAGAAACAACAAAAATTAAACAACATCAATTTAATAACAACATTTTAATAATTAAATTAAAATTAAATATAAATTAACAAACATACCTCACAAGTCGCAAAAAAAGAGCTATCGGCCTCTCCAAACCCTGATGTGTCATGAAATTGCTCAAACGGATGTCTTTCCCCACGATCCACTATAGGCCACTTCCGTCTACCAAGCACAGGAATACCAGTATCCTCATCACTGTGATCTAATACCCCACCATCCCCATTATCATCCCAATTAGCCTCTGCCTCCATTTCTTCAGGATCATCGTCCGTATTGTCAGCATAATAAAGCCGTTCAGGGGTTTCAGATCGCTCCCTTTCAGATTGGACTCGACTAGAGGACGAGGATGAAATCTGAGATCGACCCCTGTCAGATTGGACCCTACTAGGGCCCGCTACACATGGGGCCCGACTAGGACCCGCTACAGATGGGGCCCGTCTAGGACCCGTTACAGATTGCTCGAGCCCCAAATCCTGAGTCAACTGCAACAATTGTCTACTATTCTGTCTGGAGTTATGTCTAGAGTTTTGTCTGGGGTTGGCTACAACATATAACTCTAGGAACTTGAAAGTCATATTCATTGTCATTTGGACATATAACTCCCAACTGTTATCGTCTTGTACCGGTAGCTGTTGGAATCAGGTTTGATTGCCTTGGCCAATATTGATTCTTGCGGTAATTATCAGTTCATAATTACGGTGGTCAATACCGAGTTGTTGGTACACTTCCCTATTTAAACCTCTAAAATCCAAGCCAAGCGGGATATTGAACATTTTCGGCACTTGGTGGCTATAATAAGCGCCATTTGGTCCTTGTAATACTTCACCATCAAAATAACAACCAATTCCAATCATAACTGGTTGAATAAACCTAATAATACAAAATAACTAAATTAAAAAAACTACAAAAAATAAATTTTAAAAAAAAATAATGAAAAGATAAAAAAACGTACCTATGCAGCAGCTTTGGTGAAAATGAGGTAGAATGGAAGACAGAACACGGTGTACATCTATTATAGGCAGAACCTGCCACATGCGCAGATCAAATCTGCAAACGGGTCCGTGCGCGTAACCAATATGCAGACGGGTCGTCGGGAACGGGTCAGTCGGGAACGGGTCAGTACGCTTATCCATTACGCGAACGGGTAGCGACCCATTCGCAGATCTGTTACGCGAACGTGGCGGAATCTGATTTCGGAATTAACGGGTGGTATTGATTTAATTCTGATTTATTACGGTGGTACATAAAAAAAAAACGGCTACAAAACACACTAACATAAAAGAGTAGCCCCTAGATACAATACTAACATAATAGCAAAGAACACAAGAAAATTCATTAAATACTACTAATATCACTGATACCGTGATATACAACACTGATGAAATGCATGGATCCCTTTAAAAGAAATGCAAATTATGATCGGAATGTCCAAATTTATTTCAAAGGATATGGACTCGTTTATCAAGGATTGAGAGATCTCTCGGAAGCGTATTTTCTGTGGAGTTTTTAATCCGGTCCGTTTATTTCGGATTGAACGGACCATATCAGATCTTACAATTTTTAAAATTATATATTTTTTTTCAATTTGAACAAGATCTGATCTGATCCATCCGATGTGAAACGAACGGATCAGATTAAAAAGCTCCGCTGCCAGCAATTGGCTGCGCAGAGGATACGCTTCCGAGGCCTCTCTGCTGCTTTTGTTAGTTTGAAAATGAACCTCAAAATAAAATGAAAAAGTTTGAATTGCGAACCAACTGTGAGTCAGTGACCTTATTTCATTTCCGACTATTTCTCGTTTCATTTCTCGAAAACACGAAATAGGCCGATCTCCCTCGGTCAAAACCCTCTCTCACACACACAGACACTAGGCGCGTAAAGTCCTTCCTGACTCTACCCCTCTCCGCACTCTCTCTGGTCAGGTAAGGAACTATCCTTTTCCCCAAAGTAGATGGATCGTTTAGTAATTTTCTCAACATTGTTTTGTTCTTTCTGATTCCATCATTGTAGTGATTTTGACAAATTAAACCTCTAATTTCATCTCTATTCCTCACTCACAGCTGCTCTCCCTCAAAATCGTAGAACAACCAGGCTGCGATTGGAGCGCCAAGCACGTCTCTGCCACTGACAAAAATATCACCAAGGTCAGGATTTCTTTTGTTAATATTTATTAAAATTACGAACAGTTGTTTTAAGAATTTAGGGTTTAGCTTTTTTATTAAAAAAATTTTATTTACGAAAAGTGTTTTTATTTAAACCATCTAGAACAAAAACAAGTTTTGGGGTTTTTGTTGTTACATATTGATAATTAGTGAGGGATTTTTATTTATTTTTGTCTCCTATTGTACTGTTGTTGTTGAGGCTTGGTGCTGAACCAAATTTAGTTTTGGCCATTGCTTAATTGTTGATCTGACCTTACTTCTTTAGGTTTGTGCTGTGCTGAACCTAATTGTGGTCTTATTTGTTGTGTTAAATGATGTTCTAAATTTGTGTTGTGCTGTGCTGTTTGAAGAATGCTTGAACTTTTGTGTGATTGCTAATTTGCTATTGTGAGGGTCAGAATGAGTGTTGAGTTGCTGAGACCCTCTACACTGTTTGGGCTTTTTAATTGGGAGGAATAGAGAAGAAACAGTGTTTTAAATGTGTTAAGTGTTGTTCTTTAGTTGCTGAGAACCTTCTTCTCTGTTTGGGTTTTAATTTGGTTGTATCAGAATAGGGATAAAATTAGGTTATAATTGTGGTATAGTCCCTTTCTCAAACGTGGTATGTTTCTTTCTTTGCAGAACTTTCTTCTTTACTTGCTGAGAACCTTTATCTTTTCTGATTGTGGTTTGCTGGATGCCTTTTTTGTTGAATTTTTGCATATATAAACTATTTTGTTTGTGTTGAACTTCAATAATTGTCTTTTGGTTGAATTTATGTTAAGGTCAGTATTGCAATCGTACCTTAGTATGTACTGTTTAGGGTTTTCAGTATGACATGTAATGTTTTGGGTTATAAATTGGGAATCCAATGCATTTTTGGTTTACTGATGCAATTTTTTATTTAGGGCCTGCTAGGTTTAGGTTGAAAATCTTTTCATGTATTGTTATTGATTTATTGAAAATTACAATAATGTGTACATTAACAGACTAATGGCGATACCGGGAGAGCGAAGCGGTACTGATGACGTTCTAAGCCATGAGAAAAATTGGTCAGAACTTCCAGAAGACATTCTTCATCTCTTCTCCAGAAAGCTACCTGATATCTCTGATTTCATACGTTTCCGTGCAGTGTGCAAGAGATGGCAGTTATCAGCCCCAGTCAATGATCATCCCTCACAACTCCCCTGGCTTCTAGAGCAACGTGAAGACCTTGAAAATGCCATTATACGTTTCTACTGCCTGTTGTCTGGTAAAGTTCATACTTTCACCTGTCCAGCTTCCTATTGTGCTTGGATCAAGGGCCCCGCATGCCGCTATTTATTTGCGTATCTCCTGGGAAGTTCTCAGATGTATCTCCTTAATCCTCTTACTTGTGATCAGATTTATGCCCCATGGGTTAATGTCTTGGGGTGCCCAGACTATATTGGTCCAGATCTAATTGCAGGTGGTGATATTGTGGTTATATCAGGAATTAAACTTAATTCTGACAATGGGAATCCTCGACCCAAAATGATGGCTTTTTGGCGACCTAAGGCTGATGATTGGGTCTATGTAGAAGGGGTCGGCAACAGTGCTAATGCATTTTATAGGGAACAATACTTCAGCAATGATGAAGAAACTGGTATTACAAGTGTTATTGATATTGCCACCAAAAAAATAGCTTATCAAGTCGCACCACCAGTGGGCATAAACCCTCTTCTAGAAGGTTACACAGTTATGGTTGAGTCAGGAGGAAGGATCCTGAGGTTGTTCCATCATAATGAGGCAGAGCCATGTCACTTTGACATACACTATCTTTATTTTGGTGATGGTGAAGGGAAACCTTGTTGGGTGAAAATCACTAATATTGGTGACCAAATGTTGTTTCTACAATATAATCGTGGGTTATCTATTTGTGCTAGTAACTTTGTTGGATTCAAAGGGAATTGCATTTACTTCCTGAAATACGGACGATATCTTTGTAGATACGACATTGGAGATGGTACAACTGATGTGCTGCCTTGCCCTTTTGTTTCAGTGGACTCTTGGTTTGTGCCTAGTCTGGTATAGCACTCCAATATCAATTATGCATTCATTACGAGCCAAGTAAGTTTCAGATGTTCTAATCGTACTGCCTTCATAACTCTTTTACTTGTCAGTGCTTCTGCAAAGTTATTTTGGTTTTACAAATTTATCTACTGACTGGTATTTAATACCACCGCTTGAACTTTAGAAATTTATGGGTGGATACTGGACCAAGAAATTTTCTCTCACATGTTTTCGCTTATGTTGGTTTCAGGTTCTCAAGAGTCAAGGCCAGATTTGAGGTGTGGTTCTGCATGATATGACTTAACATAGATTGCCATTGCTGCTGCTTGGGTTAATTTTAATCCCACTAAAGGTTATTATATTAGGATTTATTTTGATCCAACTAATATTCTAACATGGTGAAATTTGATCTCTTGTAGTCATTCGCCATGTAGGGTATTTATTTCCATTTTATATCTAACTTATGACCTTGATATGTTGTATGACTGGCTATGATTTATGAATATGTAGTATGTGGCAGTAATTATTATTATGTTGTTGTTTGTGTATAAAATTATTTGCATACCAAACACAGATATTTTGTGAATATATAATAATAGTATGACTCAATATTCCAATAAGAAAATTATATGTTACACAAGAGTATCATGAATAGTTAAATGGGAGTTTCTTATCCACACTGGATATAGATGCGAGGAGAATGGTTAGACAAAACTAGTTAAAAGTTTTAGATAAAAGTTCAGAAGATATGGTTAACTAAAAGGTATACCTCTGAAATTGATGCTCTGAAAAGATTTAAGTATATATTAGAGATGCGCACTGAAACAAGTACCAGGTTGGTACCAGATCTTATATGCTACTGGTACTATTTATCGGAGGGTCTCAGGATGAGAGCAGATGAAAGAATGGAGGCCAAGTGTTTATGATTTGCAGGTATTTTTTGAACTTTCAGAGCATTTTCAAAAAAAATTGTTTCATGTAGATTATATGTTGACCTAATCAGTACCTGGAATGTATATGGGTCTCAAGTTCCCGGCATGTAGATTGTGCTAGATGCTGAGGTCTTAATAATCAAATACAGTACATTCTGGTAGTAGTAAAATCTGATCCAAACCAGAAACCCACAGAAATTTTCAATTCTGATCCTGAACCTGAATCTGACCAATGTTATTTATTCTTTTTTCCTTTTCACCAGTACTTTGACTCTTGCAAAATATGACTACACAACAATCCAGTTTTTAATTATTTACATTGTCATCAGTGAAAAGAAGTCACAATAAATCGTGAATGACAATACTCCTGTACAGATCAATTAAAGAGGGAAGGGCATTGTGGTCATTTATGAATCTGGTCAATTATAATGATTTTTTTTTTTTATTTTGGCTAAGTCAAGCTTATGATGATTTAAATCGGGTTGGAACTGATATATAATGGTGTTGTATTGCCATTTGTAATTACACGATTATATGAGCAAATTTGACTTCTAATTTTTGTTTTTGTTTTTGTTTTTTTTCCATTTGTAACTAAATTAAAATATAATGGTCTTGTATTTAATGGCGGGTTGATGGTGCGCTCTCTCCTGGGATTAGGCTTTTGTGAAGACCTTGTCCGTTACCAATTGGTAGTATGGTACTGTACTGGTAAGGTGGTACATGTTCTTGTACTAGTACATTAACTAGTCAGTAAGTGATTATGAAAACATCGCTCTTTCGTCCAGAGAAAAAAAAGAGAGATCGAGCAACTTAGCCGCCCTCTTCCTCTACCCCCTTCATTCCATTCTTCTCATTTTCTTTTAGATTTTAATCTGACAAGTTAGTATATTCCTCTCTTTCTTCTCCATCTCCTTGAGTGGAGAAGAGAATAATAAAGAGGGGAGAGAGCTGACCAAAGTCGAGAATGTAGTATTGTCATAGTTTGGAGTGTATAGTCTATAACCATCTCAATTGAAGTGAGACGGTGAGTTGATCTAGCCGTCGAAGCGTTGCAGTTAGTAGATCTGATATTCAAAGCACGGTGGTGAGTAGATTAGGTTGTCGGAGCACCATGGTGAGTAGATCGAACTGTCAAAATGCGACGGTGAGTAGACCGGAGCGTCAAAGTGTAGCAGTTATCGGACTAAAACAAATCCAATCATAGAGAAAGAAAACAATATATTAGAGTGTTTAAGAGATAAATAAATAGAATTAGATAGTGAAAATAGTTTAAATAAATTAATGAGAATAAATGAGTTTAGATTTAGAAATTAGAATCATTTAACTCGTTGTAAACAAGTTTTTTATCAATGAAATTATTAGTTAACATTTACCACTAACCTTAAAAAAAAGAAAAGAATAAGTGATTTTGTCTAGGCTGTTAGGTGTGTGCTAGTTTTACACTTCTGTTTCTGATCGAAACCAGAAACCACAGAATTGTCCAATTTTAAACCTGATTTATTCTTTTTCTTTTTCACCAGTATTTGATTTCGTGCAAAATGACTAAACAATAATACAGTTTTTTCATCCCTGATCCTATTAAAACACGAGCAATCAAAAGCCAATTTGACCCTCATCCAGATGTGAAGCATGTACATTACCCGATCCACAACATGAATCTGCCCAACCTGATAAAAATAATTTTGTTGGAACAACAGTGCCAAGTGACCCAAGTTTTGAGCCAATTAGACCTGATAGATGGAAATTGCAAAACTGGTCCAAATCTGAAATAATATTAACTAAGCTGTTATCATTCCTGGGGCAACAAACACACAATACATCAGCATATAGAAATTTGAAATTAACACAAGGGACATGCTCTTATTGGCATATATTCACAAGTTGCAGTACACATAAAAACAAAAAATAAAAAATAAAAAACTAGTGTGGCCTTTTATTATTCTTTATCTACCTTACCAGTTTTGTCTTGTGACCTCTTCTAGAAATCCAGCGCCTATCTAATGTTAAATTAAATCAGACTTCTCTGTTGAAGTTATATTGAAATTTTCATCTACGGTAATACACCCATCAAATTTCTTAAATTAACCAATTGATGATTTTTTTTTAATTTGCCGTATATAAACTTTGCATAGGCGGAGCCAAATATGCCTAAAAGGGCATTGTCTGACATTTTTTTTTCTTTTTAAAAAAAATATGGTTATTATTTATGTTATTGTATATATGTAGACTTTTTGTATGAGAGAGAACTAAGTCTAATACAATTCAATTTGAGAACTATAGTAAATTTAGTTTACTCAAGTCTATCTTTTCTCCTCTCTTTTTCCTCTTCGCACAAACTCTAACACTCATGTTACTATATATTTTTTTTCAGAAAAAAAATTATAAAATTATAAAAATAATTCAAATAACGGATATGAATACGGATACAAATAGTAAACGGATGTTAAAATTTAAAACCAAATCCTTTCAATTAGCGGATATGAATACGGATACAAATAGTAAACGGATGTTAAAATTTAAAACCAAATCTTTTTAATTTAAACGGATACAGAACGGATAATCTACGAATATGGATGTGAAACGAATACGTGTCGGATGATTGAGTCATACGGACTCCTGGATCTGAGTCTGATTCTGGTTCCTTCTCTATCAGCGAAAAAATTATTTCCAAGTGCTCCAATTAAATGTAATAGGTGACTTTGTATTTGTGTTTTGTGTGAAAACTTTATATGTTGTTATGCCTAGCAAACTCTATAGCTTTTTAAATAGTCGGGATGAACTTTCTCCTTCGCACCTTTTTTTTTTTTTGAAGATTCGCAGAAGCTGCGAAGTCCCCTTCGCACTCTTACAGAAAATCATTTATCCGTAAGTATGAGCTAGAGATCAATTTTTTAAAATCATGTTTAACGACTTATGCCGAGTTTAAAATCATTTTTATATTTCATTGGTACATAATAACGAGCTAAATTTAAAAAATTCATTTGTATTGTTTATAATTAAAGAATTCAATTGAGTTGGATAAATGATTCATTCTCGATTTCAAAGGATTTAATTGGCATGGAATTCAGTTAAGTTGGAGCAATGATTCATTCCAGATTTATACTGCTTTCTATGGCAATGATTCAATAAGATTGGTTAGGTTAAGAAATCAATTCAGCTGGATTTGAAGGAATTGAAAATAGAATGTCGCCTATTTATACAATCCAAAGAATATAAATACTATTGATTGGATCAGATGGTTGTTATTTAATGAAAAGTTTTCTAACAAGATTAATATTGTATTGGTGGGGATTCAATTCATTAGCTTTATATTTGTATCATGCAAACAAAAATTATGGGCTCTCTTTTCTTGGAGCAAGTAGTCCAAAATGATATACGAGCTTTCATTTACTAAAAACTCCACAATATTGCTTACACTTATTTAAAAAAGGAAAAAATCAACAGAGCGGTCCTATTTCTACGGGAAAATATTATAAGAATTCAAATGTTATGGACAATATTTCTCTCATATCCAGGAAAAACAAACCCACTACCTATTTATCCTTTCTGGCGTGGATACCTGAATCCCTTAAATACCAACATGCACCCAATTCAACACTTATTGCAAATCAAGAATCAATCTTTTGACACAATAACCAACAAGAAAGCAACACTTAATTACAAACAAGGAATCAATCTTCTGACACAGTAACCTGCAATAAAGCAACTAAGCCATAATATTGTTTTTAGTACTCGAAGATTTATATAAGCCATAATTTCATAGAACTAGAATTTTCAAGGACAAATGTGACACCATAAATCTCACAAATTATAGAACTTATGATGTTTGAGTTTATAATTACTTTGGTATTCATCTACTTTGGTGCCAAAACATAGCCTGAAAGGCTTGGCAGAGATATTAAGCCGGTAACTAGTACAATGCACTTCTGGTAACATTTACCTATCTATACTGATCTCACCATAAAAAAACCCGTGGTATTAGCTCCCAACCCTATAGACTAAATGAATGTTCAACTTGGTAAATAGAAGATATTCAATTGAGAATACTATCAAGTTTTGAGTGGTACAAGCTATATTGACCTCACCAAACAGTCAACAAAATACTAATTTCACTACATTGGGAACAACAAATCTGATAAAAATTACAATTTTTTACACTCATTGGTATAAACCATATGAGCCAAGAAATAAATCCTAATATAATAAGAGCTATCCCAGACTTGGCACAAACCAAGGAAGCACCTCAGTAGTACCATCTCCTATGTCGTATCTACAAAGATATTGCCGTTTTTTCATGAAGTAAATTAAATTTCCTTTGAATCCAGCAAAGTTACTTGCACAGAAAGATAAGTCACGATAATATTGCAGAAACAACATTTGGTCACCAATATCAGTAATTTTCACCCAATGAGGTTTCCCTTCTCCATCACCGAAATAAAGATAGTATATATCAAAGTGACACTGCTCACCGTTATTGTCATAATGCTGGAACAACCTTAGGATCTTTCCTCCAGACTCAACCATAATTGTGCAAATGCCTCGAAGAAGGTTTGTGCCCTCAGGTGGTGTGACTAAATCAGTAACATTCGTAATGTCAGTTTCAACGTCATTACTAAAGTATTGTCCCATCTAATATGCATGATCATTGTAACCGACCCCTTCTACATAGACCCAATCATCAGCCTCAGGTCGCCATAAAGCCATGAAACGAGGTGGGGTATTCTGTTGTAAGTCAACATCCGCATATCCTGATATAACCACAATATCAGTGCCTTCAATTGGATCTGGACCAATATAGTCTGGGATCCAAGTGCGGGCATTAACAATAGGTACATGGATCTGATGATCTGTACGAGGATTAAGGAGATACCACTTGAAACATACCAAGGGAGAGCCAGAGGCAAGTAAATAGCGGTATGCAGGGCCCTCGAGCAAAGCATCACGGGAACCTGGAAAGGTGATAGTATGAACCTTACCAGACGAAAGGCAGTAGAAGCACATAATGTTGTTTTCTTGAAGGCGGTAACTCTAGAAGCCAGGGGAGTTGTGGAGGAGGATCAATGATTGGGGCTGATAACTGCCAACTCTTGCACACAGCACGGAAGTGTATGAAATCAGAGATATCAGGTAGCTTTTTGGAGAAGAGATGGAGAATGTCTTCTGGAAGTTCTGACCAATTTCTCTCACCAATGGTAGTGTTTTTTGTCTTTCGCTTGGGCATCTGATATTTGGAGGAAACAAGTGTAGTTAGTACTAAAACTGGTTTAAGGTACTGAAACCTAATGATCTGTCAGTGATTGGGCAGAGATATGTGAATTCTGAGAAGCCTATACTAGTTCTAGACAGGGCTCACAATGCATACAGGCTGCTTATGGACTGACTTTAGCTTGAAGCCTTGTCCAGTCCAATAGAATTGAAAATAAAGCAGTCAGAGTTGAATAACAATGTCAAAAAATGTGATTAACAATGTTTACACAACCAGACCGCCACATCAGGCTCAATTAATTTAGCCTAAATTAACCCTCAATCAAAGTACATAAATACCAATCAGCCCACCTTCAATTATATAAGAGACAAATTAATTAAGACACAACATTCTGCTTATAACTAAAATGTCAGAACATAATACAATTTTATAGTTTTTTGTGTTTACTCAAAAACCAGACAGTAGATATTAGGGACTGAATTATAAGATAGTAATAAATAAAATTATAATATACCCTTTTGGATATCGAAATCAGCAATTGTGTGCATGTGTGGTCATCCTCAAGCTGCTTGCCAACTTCCAAGCAAAGATCAGGGCTCCTGCTCTGAATAATTCAAAACCAAGATTTAGGTCAAAATGTTTCTTACCAAACTAAATTTCAGGCAGCCAATTGAGCAAGCAAGATTAAATCACAGCAATCAAACTGGATGGATGGTCCAAGATTAAATCACAGCCATCGAACTGTATGAATGGTCTAAGATTAAATCAGACATCATTTTCTGGTGTAATGTATGCCATATATAGACCTTTCGGTACTGGGTTCGAAGTGAAATGTCCAACAAAACTACCAAGCCTGATTCAATTGTATATAATTAGCATGTGTTTGTGGGCGCGCACACGTGTGTGTGAATCGCAGATTAGAGTCATCTGGTAAACCTCAGATAAATCTTGGTCCCTACCTAAAGCCTCAAATAAAAAAGGGAAGTTAGCGAACCTGGCAAGGGAAGCGGCGGTCTGGACGAGCGGAGTAGATGTCAGCGGCGGAGGTCAAATTTGATGCGGCGTTTCGGAGATGTGCTTGGCGCTCCACTCGCCGCCTGGGCGTTCTAGGGTTTTGACTTTTGAAGGAGAGCGTCTATTTGAATGTTTAGGGAAATGAAAAGAGGAATCGAGGAATGGAGATCAAATTTGAAGAGGGAATGAAAAGAGGAATAGAGGTCAAATTAGAGGGATATGAATAATCTATACTTAATTGTAGGCAAAACATACATAGATGAACTTTATGACAGAATATTATATGTCATAATGAAGTTTATATGACTGTAAATTACTTCTCATTTTTAATTATAAATTTCATATTTGGTTATTAATTACATGTGATTAAAGAATTTCATATATAATTATAAAGTATATGTCATATATGATTATAAATTACACGTCTAATATGATGTTTATATGATAACAAATTATATATCGTATATGATTATAAATTTCATACATGATTAAGTTACAATTGGACACAACATAAAATAACATACATATATCCGATAATATTACAATATTAAAATAGCATCAACTCTGGTCCGATGCTCGATAGTCTGTTTTATGGCGGTAAATGAGCTGAGTTTGAGCGAGTTACTTTCAACTCGAACTCGACTCGTTTAATAAACGAGTGAGCTAACTCGAGTTGAGATGATAATAACGAGTTGTAGAGCCAACTCGAACTCAGCTCATTATCAACTCGAGTTGGCTCACAACTCGTTTAACCAGTGATAGTATTATAATACAAGTTCAAACATATTTTACATGAATCTCAAATCACAAATGACAGTCTAGAGATTCAAGTTTGATTATTTTGGAATTTATTATGACCAATACTATATAACTTTATGTAACTCGAGTTATAAATGAGCGAGTTGGGGCCAACTCGAACTCAACTCATTTATTAAATGAGTTGACCAACTCGAGTTGTAAACGAACCGAGTTAAACGAGCTGTAAATGAGTGAGTTACGAGTGAGTTATGAGTTCGAGTTTTTTTGTCCAACCCTAGTCTATATGATCAGTGTCCAAATTCACAAAATTTCAACACGGAATGAGTTAATGGGCAACAGACTGAATTTGGTTGAATGCCATAGGCACCCTTTGCGCTCTTACATAAATTACTAGTATCATACCCGTGCGTTGCAATGGGGACATATTATAAGAAAAAAAATAATGAAAATACTAATTATTCAAAAATTAAGACACATGTTAATAGAAAATTTATATGATTATGTATCTTTAATTAACTTTAATTGTGATCTCTGATAACAATTTGATGATTTGATGATTCTTCATTTTTAAGTACCAATGATATCAAATAATAGCTTGATTTGGATCTAATATCAAATATTCGTACAACAATTCAATATTGACATATAATATGATATCAAAAATCATAAATAAAAAGTGTTATCATGTGTATGTATAGGATATATATACACACACATATATTAATTATGAGAGATATATATTCACACATGTTCCAATTTATATTTTTTTTCTTCTTCTTTGTTTCCAATTTAGAATATATACACACACAAATTGATATATTCTATATTGGAAATATATTCTAAATTGCCCACAACAATATATATAGAAACAAAAAAAGAGAAATAAACAACTAAAAGTAAATTGATTTCCATTGTGATCCATATAGAAATGAAACAAAGAAATAAGAAGATGGAAGGTGGAGCCTTCTCAATTGAAGAGAAGAAATATGGAAACAAAGAAACAAGGAAATGGATAAATATATCGCTAAATTTCAGATTTTGTTTAATTTTAATTGTAACGTATCATGTGGCAGCACATGAGTGAGTATATTTTTAACTAAATTTAGACTTTTATACATAAAACATATGCATTTAATAAAGAGAAAACAAATTATGTAATTGCAGGGTTGAGATTAAATCTAAAGTTTCATCTTTCAATCATAGTCGTTGGCAGATCGGACACCCAACGTGCTTAATAATGGAATGAAGATTTGTCCGTAAGTATGAGATAGAGATCAATTTTTTTTTTTAAAACATCTTTAATGACTTATGCAGAGTGGAAAACCATTTTTTAGGGAAAACCATCTAAACTTCTAAAATAACAATTAAGTTATTTTTTATTGAATGGAAAAAAAGGCCTTTTATCCCCCCCCCCCCCCCCCCTCCATTTATATTGTTTATAAATAATTTAATTAAGTTGGATCAATGATTCATTCCAGATTTTAAAGAATTTCTTTAGCATCAGATTTATTTTTGGAATGAGATTATTGGCAATGACTCGGCTACATTGGTTAGTTTAAGAAATCAAGGTGTCTCGGTGTGAAAAGGGATACAAGTAAGTACTTTAAACATTTCAGTTAACGAGACTTGGCAGCGGTTTAAAGACTAGGGTTAGAACCCAGTGGGCTCCCTTGGCAGAACATAGATTAGATATCATCTCAAGATTTAATTAGAAATTTATTTATTACTTGTGATAAATAGGGTTTAGGGTTATTACTTAGCGAGTAATAGGAGAATATAATTAATTAGGTTAGTGTGAGTGATTTAATTATATTATATCATGTGATAATCTGTATTGTCCTCCCACAAGCCGACTTTAGAGTCGGAGAACCTTTCAAATATGCATAGAACCAAATCCAAGCATCCGTAGGGAATAATAGTACTGGTATGCGACTCTGCTCTGCGGAGTGGTCTATATCACATACCTATAAGTTATCCTTGATATGATTTCCAACGTTCTTTGGATTTTTTCAAACAACACTTAAGAAATTTCACTTTTTTTCATTCTTTTGTTTTGACCTACAAGTACAAAAAAATTCTACTCGAGAGCTATGTGTAAATAGACGGGTGCAAACATGTATTTTCTTGAGTAATTTTTATTATATATCTCGAGATGCAATTTTTCTTTGAAGACAGCTATGTGGAAAATTGTAATTGATTGGTAATTAAATGCTTGATTGCACCCGTAGAGCACTCAATTTGGTTAAATAAATGCTTAATTGCAAAGTTTAGCTTCTGTTGGATAAAGTCTATGTTGGACTTTCGGAAGAAATTGTCCATATAAGTGAATGCATGTGTTGGATATTTGAAAGTAATTTTCTGTCTCCAACTTAATTGTATCTGTCAGAATTAATGCCGTACCAGTAAGAGTATGGTACAGTTTTTCTCTAATTTGCAATATATTTAGCATGTACCGAAATAAGCTTGATTATATATGCAATTGAATTTGTCAAAAACAAGAAAACAACAATTTGAATCTTTTACCTTGCATTCATAGTCACTATATGGTACTGGAACCAAGCAAAACACATATCAATTAGCACAAAGAAAGGGTAAAATGAAGGATTTCAAAAAGAACCAGAAAAGGACATAAGAACAAGTGACAAAATATCAACTCTTGGATGAGGAGCAGGCAATTGACAAGGAAGATGGTGATAAAGACATTGAGCAATCTGGAATTATCACTGGTCTCAATGAAATACAGCTTGGAGACTTACTCCGAACGGACATTAGAAAAAATTTGTGGGAGAATATGTCAAGCCATGCAAGAAATCAAAGAGGATGTAGAAATTGGATCTTGTTGAATATGCTAATCTGTCTGTAGCTAGTTGTTTTTGTTTTAGTATCTAATATGGATTACATTTTGTCTCAATGAGTTGTGAAGATGAGACTTTCTTAAGGTTATGGTACTTGGTACCACTGGTACCGATAATTTTTTTTGGTCATTTTGATATTGCTTATGAAGGAGCTGCATGTTTATCTGTGTGCTTTTTGGTAGTGCTGCTTTAATTGATTATATATTTCATGCTAGCTATATTTCCGTTTCTCCAATTTTAGTTATTTCGAACTGTTTTGAATCATATCAGGTCCTTTTCATATTTGTTATATATAGTATTGTCACAATTTTTCTTTTTCTCATTTTCCTTTTCATTTTGATTGAAAAGTTGTGACAAGTTTCAATTAAAAATGAGATACAAAATTTTGAACAGAATGTCAGTAATTGGTTGAGTTGGTACCAGTGCAGGTATCAATTTATATTCAAATTGCATTCAAAAGTATACAAGTACTCTGAATCGCTTAACCAATTGAGTTGATTACGGTTGACTTATTAATTGTTTAAGTTAACGACACTTAGTTAACTGGATGCTCGGTGCCTTGTTCAAACTTTGTTAACATAGTTTACTTTAATGAAATATATTTAATTAAAATTTTAATACAATTAGATTCATCAATTATATTATAATTATGTTATATGACAACAATAATATGAGGGCAATATAGTCTTTTTCTTATTACATATATATTTTATTCAAGTACATGCTACTTTCTTATTCCTTTTTATTTGCCGAACATGAACTCCTTAGCGCTCCTTAAGCTAAGATTTTCGGCCCATTCTTGTAACATCCATCAGGGACTGTACTATTTCCATGTGTACCTGGGGGACATTCACATTTGAATGATCCCGGAGTGTTTGTACAAATACCATAGCAATTCGAACTAACCTGGCACTCATCTGTATCTATATATATAGTAAGAAAGAAAAATATATAGGAAAGTTAGACAATATTATGCATCAACTGTGAGAGTATACTTAATTTTGATTCAATTTACAATAATAAACAAGACTCTTTCTTTCAACTGAAAGAAGAGCAATTTTTTTTCTCTCTAAGATTGCCGAGGTCAATAAAAGTTGAGCATATCATTTGTAGTATGTACATATGTATATAACGTACCTTGGCAACCATTAAGGAGATAGGGGTTTCCGTGGTACCCTGCTGCGCAATTGCATATATAACCTTGACCAGTGACGTGGTCAACACATTTGCTGTTAGTGCTAACACATGCATAATGGGTTCTATTTTGTTTTGCTATTTTGCAGGTCTTGTTCCCTACAATCCAATCAAGAACAACCAAAAATTTCTTGGCATCCTTGTAGAAGGAGTCAGGTGTGGTGAGATATGTGGTGCTAAATTTGAAGTTTTTTGTTTCTATTAGCAACGCATACCCACAAGGGCTGAAGCTTGTGGTATTAGAACTGTTGAAGCTTTTATCAAATCTAATATGATAATACTTCATTCCAAACGGAATGGCAGTCTGGCAGCAACCGATACCAGAGCATGAGCCATTCACCAATCCCTGCTCACTCAAGCTCATAGATGTACACCCTGTTGTGTACCAAATAGATTGATTCCTTGAAAGTTTGACATATGCAGATGTCTCACTACCTACTACCATGAACCTATTTTCGGTATTTGATAACCAAAATGGCGTATTGGTCAAATCAACAGCATACTCAGCCCCACGAATTTGTTTGCTTGAGTTAAGATAACACAGCCAAGAAACAAAGACCTCAATTCGAGCTTGGCTTTGGGAAACGGATATGCTGTGTAATACAGATACCTCTGCGCTTGAAGCAGGCACAGATATTGCCTTGTAGCTACCGTCTTTCGTCTTATTACACATGAGGTTGAACTCTTCAGATCTGGAACAATTTTTACCTATCCCAAATGGATAGGTGACCTGTAATTATATGCAACTTTTTAATGTTAAATAATTAAGATGTTGTATGTAAATAACAATTTACTTTTTTTAATTCTATGTATGATTGCAATTTTAAACACCTTTTATTTTTCTTTTTTATAATTTACAAGTTATGAATCATGAGTATGCCCTTTTCTTTAGTAATATACATGGAATGTACCTCGGTGTCTCCACAATGTGTCGGACATCTGGTAGGGGGTTGAAATATTGGTTGAGCTACATAGAATGACAGTAGTAGCATGAAGAAGAAAATGATAGCCATGTATATATATTTATGTATCTTAAAACAACTAAAAGGCTTTAGGAAATTCAGGTGGTGGTTTTCAAGTTTGAAAAACAGAGACAGATTGATGGAGTTAATTGGTTGAAGAAAAGTGAGTGATTTACTTAATTTATAGACATAGAAGAAAATAACTAACTAGAACCTGCTGTTTTTAATATGTAATAGAGTGATGGAATGAAAAACTCTATCAGGAAACAATTCAAGCTTCACTTACTAATTAGAACCTATTCTTTACAATATCTAGTAGGGGGATGGGATGGCAAGCCCTATGAATAAAAATTTCAAGCTTCCCGTACGTACTAATTACAACCTACTATTTATTTGTAGAGCAAGAGCGGTATATCTATATTATCAATTAACGTTTTAAAGTGAAAATAAATAATTAATACAATGTGTGCATTCTCAATGACTCAAAATGTTTGAAGGTTAATCATTTCTTACATTGTCAATGACTTAAACCTCGTACAACGTTGTGGGTACAATCTTTGTTATTAGCATAATATATATTTTAGATTAAGAATATTAATAAATTAACGCTACAACATCATGATCAAAATTCTTAGCTAAAATTTTACTAAATTAATCAGACCCTAGTGTTTAATTAATTATAACTAAATGTAAACGCTTGATATATATATATGTAGGCTACCATGCTTTTCAAATTATAGTGGGTGTTTTAATTTCTGCTCATATTTATAGTTTCAAAGTTCAAATAGTCAATTCGAACTTCTCAACATGTTCTTCATATTGAAATGTGCTTGGAGACCAAATTTTACATATTTTTTGAAAATGATTTACTATTTTTTCAAAATATTAAATTTGGTTTCCAAGCACATTTCAATATGAATAACATATTGAGATTCAGATTGACTATTTGAACTTTAAAACTAGAGTTATGAGCGCAAATTAAAACACCCAATTTTGCAAAGCATGATAGCCTATCTCTCTCTCTCTCTCTCTCTCTCTCTCTCTCTCTATATATATATATATATATATATATAGAGAGAGAGAGAGAGAGAGAGAGAGTGGCTAATATCAAAATGTTTGTACCATGCCTCCCATGCAATCAAGTCATTTTCCAATTTTTAAAGTCCAAATGATCGATCCGAACAGTTAGATGTGTTCTCCATATTAAAATGTGCTTGGAGACCAAATTTTATATTTTTTGAAATTTTTTTACTATTTATTAAGCCACTTTGAAAATCGCTGATCCAACGGTGGCTTCTGATTTTACTGTTTTGTTAAGCCACTATTGGATCAGCGATTTTCAAAGTGACTTAATAAATAGTAAAAAAATTCAAAAAAAATGTGAAATTTGATCTCCAAGTACATTTTAATATAGAGAACAACTTGAACAGTTGGGATCAATGTTTTGAACTTTGAAAATTGGAAAACGAATTGGTGGCACCAAAGCTCATGAACTACCACTTTGATCTTAGCCAACCTCTCTCTCTCTCTCTCTCTCTCTCTCTCTCTATATATATATATATATATGGTTTGGCTAATATGCTATGGGTTGCATATAGGCCTCCTGTGCTACGGCTCAATATTCAACTTTTCAAAATCCTAATGGTCGAGCCAAACCATTCATCTTGTTATCCATATTAATATGTGTTTGGAGACCAAATTTTACATTTTTTGGAAATTTTTTACTATTTTTTTAGATTTATTGAATATCACTGTTTTTTATGGTTCAGATTTGTCTGAAAAACATCAATTTTCAATAAATCTAAAAAAAATAGTAAAAAACAGATGTATTTAATAAAAAAAAGACAAATTATGTAATTGGAGGGCTGAGATCAAATCCGAAGTTTTATCTTTCAATCGTAGCTGTTGACGGACCGGATACCCAACGTGCTTAATAATAGAATTGAGAAATTGAGATATATGTATATTTATTATTTTAAAAAAAATAATAAACAAGTAATTTCTAATGCTGGCCTAGCTGTGGATGTATCTGAACTCTGAAGTGATCCAGCTTGAAAAAGAAAAAAGAAGAAAGAAAAATAATTGCTTCAAAGTTATACATGCATATAGATTCTAGTAGATTGTAGTAGATTCCAGAGGTTTTCACCAAATATAGTAACTGTTCTAGTACGTAGGAGGTGGCAAGGCTCTTTATGATTACGAAGTTGTAATTGTGATATGCAACAGCTGGCTTTCTCTTCGAGTGAGCTCTCCATTTTGCACCAGGGGCCGACTGGGTTGTGTTAATTGCCAACTAGTACATGACTAACCCTATTAGAGAAATATATATATATATATATAGAGAGAGAGGGGGTTCAAATACACCTAAATTTTTGTGCACCCAAACACATTCTATCTTTCAAATTTTTTTATCTGTTTTCAAAGTCCGAATAGTCAATCCGAACCGTTAGATGCGATATATATATTAAGATATGCTTGGAGACCAAATTTTACATTTTTTAGAAATTTTTTACTATTTATTAAGCCACTTTGAAAATTGCTGATTTTATATTTTCTAGACCATTGGATCAACGATTTTCAAAGTAGTTTAATAAATAGTAAACAAAATTCAAAAAAATGTAAAATTTGGTCTCCAAGCACATCTTAATATATAGATCACATCTAACGGTTGGAATTGACTATTTGGACTTTGAAAACAGAGAAAAAGAATTTGAAAGATAGAATGCATTTGAACCCTCCTCATATATATATATGCATTAAAATTAATTTATAATTTTTTTAATTTTGACCACTTGATTTTATTTCAAACTAACTCAAAATTTTAAATATTTTATATGTAGACACATCACTCATAATATAAATAGGTTTCAACAATTTAGATTCGTTATTTGAAGTCAATCTGATAAATTTTAAAATTGAGTTCATAAAGAAAAATCTTGATCTAGCTAGTAAGAAGCCGGCAAACACTACAACAAAATGGTTTTTCTGCGACCAGTATCAATCAGTATTGATGCCGGTTGCAAATAGTTATTTTTTTTAAAAAGAAAAAGGGAAAACCAAAATAAATGGTGATGATAACTTTTAGCGACCATATCAGTGACCGGCGCTTTCGCCGGTGGCTGAAATTTTTTTTTTTTGTGGAATGAATTTTTCTGCAAAAATTTTGTCCCAAAACCCATTCGCGCGCCAGAGCCATCTCCGCCATTTCTCGCTATCACGTCAGAGACCCAAAAGCCCTAGCCCGAAGCCTTTGCGCCACCATCTCGCGCCTCCGTCGAAACTCCCTGTCTCATCCCGGTTCTCTCCTATCCTCTTCTTCTCATCGACCAATTTAACCCCTCTTCTCTCCTCTTCTTCTCATCAACCAACTCTCCTCTTCTTTCCAAAAAACAGGTGAACCAGTAGAGGGAAGGAATCGAAGGCTGTGCAAAGACAATGGAGGCGACAGGTGAACCAGGAGAGTGAAGGATCGATGGCTCTGATCAGGTAAATTGATTGCTCAAATTTTTTTTTTTTTTTGGTCATCACAACATGATTTTCAATCTGTACGGGGAAGAGGTGAAACTGAGACAGCTAGCTGTCAATTGTGTATTGGTACAGCATAGGTGATTTTCAGAGATTGTAACCAATTTTTTTTTTTTTTTTTTTAATTTGGTACTGGTACAGCATAGGTGAAACTGGTATTGGTACAGCATTGTGTACTGGTACTGCCTAATTAGCTTGATTTTGTACTGGTACAACATTTTCTTAATCATTTTGTACTAGTACAGCATAGGTGCTAAATTTGATCTTTTTGTACTGATACAGCATCATGTGTCTTAGAGCTAAAGCATATAAGAGACTATGAAACTTTTAGTACTAAGCATTGTGTTGCCGTATTCTGTTCTGAATTTCTGACTTCTGAAGGCGTGCTTAATTTATTTGGTTGGTTTCTTTAGGTTATTATGCAATTCTTCTACTGATATAAATCCTTAGTCATGCTTTTGACTATTTTGTCATTTTTTATGTTCTATTAAAAAATGTTAAATTTTTCGAATTATTTCTAATAGAGAGAAAAAAAAGATGTTCTTTGTGTGATTTTGAATTTTGATATGTAGTTCTGGATTATAATTAATGTATTTATTGCTTTGATTGTTTATTTCTGTAAGCTTGAGCTGCAAGGTGCTGTGATCCATTTCCCTACTTATTTTTTAGTATTATTTTCTTCTTGTGTTATTTTAATGCTTTTATAATGCAAGATGAAATGAAGTCCAGTATAATATAAATAGTAACCATCTTTTTGTTTAAGTTATATACTTCATAGCAAATTGATCATTACTATTTAGAACAAATTTGGCTTAATGTTTAGCTCTCTATATCTTTTTGTTTCTGTTATGTCATAAAACTTTATTAATTTGCTTATGACTACTAATTAATTAATTGATTGATTGTGTTTTTATGTAAGGGGAATGCTCCTTTTAAGTTACATTATTATATCCTTCCTGACTAATTTAGAATAGAACTAGTTTGGTATTTATTATGTAGAAGCTAATAACTTATTAAGAAAAAAGGACAAGTGCCAAGCGGTGGCAATTTTGGTAAAAGAATATTTCAAATTCAATGTCACTGTTGTAGTCCAATATATAATGAGACTTACTTTAAATTTCTTTACATCCACTATTTTTATGAGTTGTAGTTTATATTTTATTTCATTATGCACATTATTTTATTTTATTCTTCTTAAATCATTGAACTAATTTTTTTTTTCTTGTAGCATTTGGTGGATTTGGCGGAAATAGAGGCTCAAAGAGGGATAAAAGAAGCAGAAGAATTGCTTGTAGTTAGGCAAGTTTTCTTCCTCTCCCAATTAAGTGGTAGTTAATTACATTATATTGTGTAGTACAATTCGTTAGTTATTAGTATAGTATTGTTTTATGATCCAACTAAATCAGAACATTTAGTATGCCTTTTAGGCCTATACCCATTCAAAATTAATCTAATAAAAGATTAATTTTGAATAGTCCCCGTTTTGAGACTTCTCTTTAAATGCTTTGTCTCATTTAGGATGTGGAGAAATGTCTATGGATTTAGTATTTAAAAAAGATATGGTACCATTTTTCCTCGTTGTTCCTACAAGTACGTATTGAAACATGTCCAAAAGAATGTGTTTCTAACGCGTACTCGGGGAACTAAGGGGAAATGCTACCGAATTTTTCTTAAATACTAGATCCATAGACATTTCTTCACTACTGAGACATAGCATTCAAAGAGTGTGATAAGATTGTACACCGGCTCTTTGCAAGTCCCAAAAGACTAACGACTTTGGACCTATTTATATTTAATGTCATTATTTCATTGAAGCGAGAGAGTAAATAGCAAGGCATAACTTTAATTTTAGTTTTGACCTCATGTGCATTTTATTTAATTTAGACCTAACCAAGGCAAGTCAAGGCAAGGCAGGGCAAGCGAAGCGTCTTCTCTCTCTATCTAGTACGTATATTTAAATTCATAGTTTATGTAGTGTAGATGCCACTTGTATGGCTGTATACAAGTCCTGTTGCATGGATGATGCAACAATTGATTGTGATTTCTTCCATGACTTGCTTTAGAGGGTATGTTATCAATTGATGATATCTGGAGGGTCTAAAGTATAAATCTGGAATTCTTTTTTTTTGTTTGAGTCAAAATTTTCATTTGAATGGTAAAGTAATAGAATTTCTTGTTATTTTAAATTGAATAAACTAAGGTGTAGTTAGAAAACATAAGTAATCAAGAATGTCATTTATTAATTGTTGCATGTAGGCCATGTTTATAGAATGTCTTAATTATAAATGTGTATGTCATGATTAGGAGAAATGGAGGGTGATCGTAGTTGGATGTACAGTCCTCGTTACTTGAATAAGCGAATGAATCTCACATTTGTTAAGGGTGTTGAGGGGTTTTTAGAATATGCATTTGGTATTCAAGAAAATATAATTAGTGGTGATCGCATTAGGTGTCCATGTTTCAAGTGTGGGTGGACTCGATGGTTGGATAAGGAGAGTATCAGAAAACACTTGATGAAATCGGGGTTTCGACCTTTTTACCAGAATTGGTTCATGCATGGTAAGCAATATAGCCAAGTGGAACAGAGCCAACCCGAACAGAGCCAATCCGAGGTGGAGTCGCCAAATGCTATGGTGGACATGCTTCTTGATGCTACAGGTCCCTCTTTTGAATGGACTGCGGACGGACTCCAGAATCAACAAGCTCAAAAGTTCTATAACACGATGAAAGCGGCAGATGAGCCACTATGGGATGGTTGTGATAAGGAACATACTATCCTTGTATGTGTTACTGAACTCCTTAGCATTAAAGCCGACTACGGCATAACTAAGGAGGGATTCAATCGCATCGTATCGGCCGTGAAGAAGTGGCTTCCGAAAGATAACTGCAAGAATTAAATATATTAATTAGCTGGTGATTTTTTCCTCTTGCATGGATTGAAACCACAACATATATTGCTGTCATTCCGATATTAAATTTCTGGAGATTGAGAGAATATATATATATATATATAGAGAGAGAGAGAGAGATGGGGGCTATGGTACATTGCAATGTATAACTATTTTTGTACATTGAACTATAACTCACTGGATTTAAAGTCGAAATGACATATCCAAACCGTTTATCTTATTTTTCATATTAATGTGTTTGGACCAAATTTTATATCTTTTAGAAATTTTTTATTATTTTTTTAGATTTATTGAAAATCGCTACGCGTAGTATAGAGGGCCTTTGTGCAAGGACTCAATGTTTTAGTTTCAAAATTCTAACGGTTGATCCGAACCATTCAACATGATCTCCATATGAATATGTACTTGCAAACCAAATTTGACATTTTTTAAAATTTTTTTACTATTTTTTTTATATAGGTAAAAAATATTGATCTGAAGATGACTATTATAATATCACTTGAAACTTTTTTAAGATAGCTAGAAAGTTTTCAACCCTTCCAAATTATAGAAATTCACATATTTACTCAAAAACAATAAAATAATAAATTTAAACATTTCAAATTTATTAAACAGTATTAATTAATAAAAGATGACTATTATACCCCTTTCCATTCCTGTCTCCTGCTCCAGAGAAAACTTGGTACCAATCGCCACAAAGATGACTATTAAGTAAATGGTGTTGACTACTGGTATATTAATTTTCTGTGATTATGCAGGATACAGTTGTAGATGGCGGTATGTATGATGGTACACTTGGTATAATTTGTGCAATATCTGCTGTGAAGGCTTTAAAGATGAGCGGAAAATTAGAGAAATTGCAAAGACCAATTGAGGTATATTTTAGTTTTATCATGCATGGTTCATTTGTAATGCAATTACGATTCCTCTTTGTACCCACGGGTAAATATGTCAAAAGGCAATTTTTGTTAATTGACAAAACTGATACCTCAGTAAGTACCTACTTCATATTTGTATAAATGATATGATGATGATACCACAAAACAATTTTTGGTCTTCTATATTTTTGTTTTCTGTAGAAGTTGTTAAATTTTTTTATGTTTTTTATTCAGGTAATTGCATTTAGTGATGAGGAGGGTATTAGGTTCCAGTCTACTTTTCTAGGAAGTAGTGCTGCTATAGATGGTATTCTGCCAACATCTATTCTATAAGTATCTGACAAGAGGTTAATATTTAGCCTAGCTATTTAATTTAATTTGTTCAAAAAATTAAACTATATATGACACTAATTAATATATTTGGTTGTCTAAAATTCTTCCTTCAGTGGATTTACGTTGCAAGATGTTTTAAAGGAGAACTCTGTAGAAGCTACCGATGAAATCCAGAGTCTCTTTGTGGTTATATCGAGGTAGTTTTTCTTGGGAGGACTTAATATCAGGAAAATGAAATATATATATATATATATAAGCTTTTGCAGGATCAATTGTGAATTATCCAATGTAAGGACTTGTGTAAAATGCTTTGAATTTTAATTTTATTTGTAGGTACATATTGAACAAGGTCCAGTGCTAGAAACACTTAATTATCCTCTAGGTGTGGTGAAAGGAATTGTGGGTCAAACACGATTGAAGGAATGTATATCGGTCCTACAAAACAGGCAGCCTTTTCTTATCTGACCAGGTCTGGTCTGGTACACTTAACCAACCCTTATATATTATGTTGTACCAGTCAGGTCTGGTACCAACATACTGTCCCACCCAATCAGTCATGTTTAGTAGTATTGTTATTTAGTTATTCAATCTTGTTTAATTTATTGATTGCTGATATTAAATCCTACTCACGCTATACTATATCATATATATATGATATGTAGGTTACAGTGAGTGGTACCCAAGGGCATGCGGGAAGCCAGGAACGGTACCAATGCTGTTGCATCAAGACCCAATGGTTGCTTCAGAATATCTCATAGTAACATTGGAATCTCTCTGTAGAAATCCTGACAAGTAAATAAAGACTGATCATTTGCATAATTTCTTTGACTTTGCTGGACTGGTATGCACAGTAGGTGACCTATTTTGCTGGCCCAGCGCAAGCAATGTCATACCAGGACAGGTCAATTTTACAGTAGATATAAGAGCAATGGATGACAAGGCCAAGGAAGCATTTATGTCTGAATTCTCCAAGCAAATTTCAGAAAAATGTGATGGTCGGCTGGTGAATTGTGCAGTTGAACAAAAGGTAATTAATTAATTAGCTAGTTTGATTGTTGAGTTAAGCAAGAATTGTTGAATGAAGCAATTATATATATATACTTATGTTTTCAGCATAGCGCTGAGGCAACACATTGTGACAAAGAGTTGAGGTCACAATTGAAGAATGCAGCGGATTCAAGTATAAGAGAATTGTCAAGTGATGTTTTAGGTGAGATGCCTGTTTTAATGAGTGGCGCTGGACATGAAAAGTTGTGACAGGTTTCAATTAAAAATGAGATACAAAATTTTGCATAGAATATCACTAATTGGTTGAGTTGGTACCAGTGCAGGTATCAATTTAGATTCAAACTGCATTCAAAACTTTTCAAGTACTCTGAATCGCTTAACCAATTGACTTTATTACGGTTGACTTGTTAATTAATTGTTTAATTTAACGACACTTAGTTAACTGGATGCTCGGTGCCTTGTTCAAACTTTATTAACACAATATACTCTAATGAAATATATTTAATTCAAATTGTAATACAATTAGATTCATCAATTATATTGAGATGGGCTACGGTGAGTTGCGAAGTAAAGCAACTATTTTACTTTACATTCATATTTTGCGATTTAAAAATCCAATTTCTTAAAAGAAAAATAAGAATCATATCAATAGAAACTAGAAAGGCCTTAATTCTACGGAAATTTTTTAAAAGAATTAAAATGTCATGGACGCTATCTCTGCCTCATGATATCCAGCCAAACAAACCCAGCAACAACATGCACTCAATTCAACAAACAAGGAATCAATATTTTGACACAAAAACCCGCAATAAAGTAATGCTTATTATAATCAATACTTATAAGCCACAATTTCATAGCACTAGACTTTAAAAGGTCAAAAAGTGACAAAATTAATTAATTTGACATTCTCATTAAAAACTAAGCTATTGGATTTGAAATTAGAATAAAAGGTTGAATATTGATGCTCTAAGCTACTTAAAAGATATAACTCCATTATGATATGAAATTAAGCACACAAATGTGGTCAATTCGTCAAAAACAATTAAGTTAAAATTCTATGATAGACATTTTTCTTTTTTTTGCCTTTTCATGATTTGTTGAGTTGCAACTCTTTGCACATTTGATACATGATTAGTGAGCTACACACAAATTAAATGAACAATAAATTTATGTTGTTGCAATTGTGTGTGACAATAAGTGTTGGTTACAATGAATTATTACTTGCCATGTATGATCATTATCATACAAATGCAAACATCATGAATTAATAGACAATGTTGCATGATGAGACCCTTTTAAGTAGAATATATAAACAACAACAATGAACTAAACTGATTTGTATGGTCTTAGCTAGAATAAGTTCTTAGTTTCTCAAAATTAATTGCAAATAAAATAACAAGAGAGATCATATAATGAGAAACAAATTTATTGGATTGAAGAACAAATATAATATATAAATAAGATATAAGAGGATAATCAAAGTCGACAATTTTTTTATTTGTATTTTTTAATTATGCTGTACCTGTTCACAACAATTTTGTATATGGCGAAGATTAAATTGGGACACCAAACTTCAATTGCATTGTACCACTGTAATATTCTTTACCACCAGTAATTTGTAAATGCCTTTTGATTTGTCCTCAAAGAAATATTTTTTTACTTGTATTGAAATTATGCCAAGTGCTTGTCTAATTATAAGCTGCTATAAAAACACAGCTGTTGTTGTAAGAGAAGACGAGCATATAGCGGATTTGAATTTCCTTATCGGACCAAAGCTTTATGAGGCCAACTGGCTTGGCTTGGTGAAAGGTGGCTTCATTGCCAATGTACAGTGCGCTGAAATCTGGTGTCCCATGACAGTAGAGCTCTTTGCCAAGTACCTCAAGAGAGAAAATTCCAAGAAAAAACAGGTAATTATTTGGTGCCATTAAGTTAAATTGATGAGATATGTACTGATCTTGATTAGGGCTCTAGCTTGGTGTACATGTTTGGAGACTCACAAATAGTATTTTCTTTGAACAAAAAACTTGTCATCCTAGTAGAGATGTAATTCTGTCTATTTTCATTACTGTGGTACGTATATTGGACAAGTCTTGGAGCTGAAGAGATACACTGAATCAATGGTTGCCCAGAGACACCACTCTCATACCCATGCAAGCCTTCCCAATGAAGACACTCAAGTGATCCATAAGTGATCCATCTGTCTGATGATGATGCCACTAGCTCTCACTCCTCTCACTAAGTGCTTTGCCAGTCATGAAAGGATGTCACCAGATTTTTGTTATTATCTTTGTTATGTTGTGTATCTTTATATTTGGTTTATGTAGTTTTTGTGTGACAATATGTGGTGCGCTGCTGGACAAAAATGTTTTCTCTTATCTTAGCCTCTAGTTAGGCATAGTGTTATGATAGATCTAGTACAGTTAATCCTTTTGGTATGAGAACAATGTAACTTCAAAATTTTTTTTTAATGAAACGGGTTTAAATGCCTTTTTTTCAAAAAAAAAAAGGAAGCGTCTAATTGTCCACAACCTTTTATTCACCATTTGTCCACAGTTTTGACTTCCTCGAATACTGTAAAATTACTTCTACATGCTGTATAATTATACAATATATCACATAAAATATATCAGTTAATTACAAAACATCTAGTAACTATTTGAAGTGGTCCCATGATAGTTAAAAAAAGATTGCAATGAGAAAAGAAGTGTACTTTCAAACTGTACTTTCGGAAATTATAGTTATAGGAAGTTATTGGCAGTTAGAGTTAGTTATTAGCGTCTGCATTGGGTTGAATCTTGTACTGTAAAATTGAATCTTGTATACTGTAAAATTGAATCTTGTATACATTAAAATTTTCGATTGAATATTGTATACTGTAAAATTAAATCTTGTATACAGTAAAATTTTCAATTGAATCTTGTATACAGTAAAATTTTCAATTGAATCTTGTATACAATAAAATGTTCAATTGAATCTTGTATACTGTAAAATTTTTAAATCTAAACCATAAAATAATATCATGTATACTGTAAGATAAAATATAAAAAATGTCACATTTGAGCTTAAACTACAACCTGCAAAGAATCATGTATACTGTAAAATTTCAAAATATAAACCATAAAATAATATCATGTATACTGTAAAATTTATAAATCTATACATACATCCATCATCTGTTCAACAAAAATCTGTTCACCACACAAAAAATATGTTCACTACAAACAAAATTTGTTCACCACACACAAAATCTGTTCACCACAATGTTTGACTCTGCTGATTCTTCAATTCCTACGTCTCTCACAATATCGGGTTTTGCATTTAAATCGATTTCTACAATCCTAATTTCTACAACACTATTCATGCTTGAATTTTCACTTGCCAAATCTTCATTCATATCAAAAGTCATTGGGGCAAAACTGTTAAAATCAATACTAAAGAATGTTAGACACAAAAAAATATAATAATGTACATCAAAATGCATTCATAACACTATATTTGTATATCTTATATACTGTAAATTACTTAATATAAAATGTAACATACACATATCATAACAAATAATACAAAGTAGATATCAAAACATTACTTATATACTGTAAAATTTGTCACCTATACCATAAAACAAACCCATTTGTAACATAAAATGATATATATAATATTTAAAAAATAACAATATATATCATGTAAAACTAACTTGCGCCAATCCTGTAAAATTCCTAATTCAAAACTGTAACTTATATAAAACAATATAATAACAATTTTCAAACAAAAAGGAAAAATGTCATTTCACTTGTACCAATCCTGTAAAATTCATCATTCAATGCTGTAACTTAAATAACAAATCTTATAAAAAATGTCATTCAAATTTTCAAACATCTAGACTTTCATAATAGATTGCAAAATGCACAATTTCACAAAACAGTAATTTAAAACATAATTGATCAATCCTATAAAATAATGTATAGAACCTGTAAATTGATTACATGCATCATGAAGATTTTAAACCGCAATAACTCACTCAATCAAGAACAAGTTGACTCAAATCCAAATTGATCAAAACCTAATTATTCCATAAAGATGAGTTGGAGCCAAACTCGTGATTAAATTCCTCAAAATAATGAATAAATGAAATATTGTGGTCCGTGACCTTGGAACAAGAATCGAACAAAACAAAAGGGCAAATTAAAAAACAAGACCTCTCGAAACAGCAGACTTACACTCGGTATATTGAACATAATACTCGTAATCGCCAGCGCCACCATAAGGAATCTTTCGTCTCTCGATAACCTTGACTGGATGCATCTTCTGGTCCCGCTAGCGACACATGACCTTGGTCCCAACTTCAAGAGTAAAAGCTGGTGAGCCGAACATCTTTCCTCGTGGCCGTCGCTGTCATCGCGGCTGTCACTACCGTTGCTATGCGCTTGAGGTGATATGAATGGAGGAGCAGAAAAGAAGAGACCGAGAGAGAGAGAGAAAGAGAGAGAGAGAAAGGGGAGGAAAAAAAGTAGGGGGGAGGACGGAGGATTGAGAGAAAGAGATCTGATTTTAAAATTGCGAGATTGATCGGATCATAAAGTTTATAAAAAGAAATTCAAACCGTTAGAGTTTGAAGTTAGTTAAAAAGTGGATAACTCTGTGGACAAATGATGGATAGAAACTTTTTCTAAAAAAAAAAATGTACTGATCTTGATTTGATTGAAACATTTGACCGCCTCCAGCCTCAATTGTAGCTCTAGTCTAATTTATGTTAACTTGATGAGTTGTGCAGATTTACTTGAAATAATTAAAGAGTTGATTTAATATTTTTACTAATTAAATTGAGGCAGATACACCCAGTTCAGGGTTCAGTTGGATTCGTTGTGGCTTAATTAACTGTACAGTTGGGGGAACCAATCCAAACAAGTGAGGTCTAGTATATATCCTTAATTTATACTTTACCGTTTTACATTATAATACCCTTACACATTAATTAAATTAATGTTGCAGCGTACAGGCTCTTTATGTAATGAACGCCACCAAGTTTAGGGGTTGTGAGCATAGTCATACAAGCTTCGTGAATTATTTTTGAGTTATTAGTGAATTATTTTCAAATTATTCGCAAATAATTATTTTTTTTGTGATTACGAACTGAATGCCCAAATTATTTAGTTGACCGAATTATTCTGGAATAATACGCGAAATTTTTCAAATTTTTACTGAATTTTACTAAATTATTTGCAAATTTTTCCTGAATTTTTTCCATAACATTTTTTTTTTGTTTCTTTGTAGGACTGAAATCTTTGGTCCGAATAATTTCGTATCATTTTTGAATTATACTTGAATTATTTTTTAATCACAAATTTTTGACCTAACCGAACCGAGCTCAAATAGTTCATTTATCACTATAGTTGTCATGAGTGTTTGATCCGCTTCCACGAATAGCAACGCGGTGACAAAATTATTGTGTTTGCAGACAATCTCTTTGCACTTGTTTCTTTATTGCATTGCTTGAAAGCTTAGTATTGAACCACAGCTAGATTTTTTTTTTTTAAATAGAATCGAATTTAATATTTTTAACAAAATCAATACCATTGATTAAAATTTTATAAAAAAACAACTCCACCAATCCAACGGATCAGTAGATCGGTAGAGCAAACATGTTTTTGTCTCCTGCGAATCAGTGGAGTTGTTTTTTATAAAACCAAATCAATGATACTTGTTCTGTTAAAGTATTTAAAATTAGTTCTATTTTTCGATCAGTGGAGATATTTTTTTATAAAAATCAAATCAATGATACTTGTTATGTTAAAATATTTAAAATTAATTATATTTAAAAAAATAATCCCCTAGCTAGCCGGCCTTATAAATGCAAATCTCATGCTTCTTCGGTGTTATCTACTATGCATACTAGAAACAATCTAAGCTGTTATGGAAGTAATGGCATCAAAAAATTTCATATAATTATATAAATAAAGTTGAGAATTATATGCAAATTATGTAGGCAAATTATGTAGGCAAATTTTAGTGTGCAAATTAAAATTTAAGCGCTTAAAAAACTATGCAATATGTTTACTAATTAATTAATGCAATTTAAAAGTATCCAAGTTGTAAATTCAATTTTTTTTTCTTTGTTACAGATGAGTTTAATTTAATTTCCTAAATAGGATTTTCGTTTTAAGTTAATTTTAGTTTGCAAATATTTCTTCATTTTTGTGTTTTTAATTTTAGTTGAATTTACTTGGCAAGATCTTGTCGTTATTTTGGGTCTACCTAATTCATAAAACCACATGTTTATGTATATTTGAAGGCTCAAATTTCAATCAAGTTGCTCATTTTAATAAGTACCATAATAATAAAAAAAATGAACTAAAACCTGAAGATTATAATTTTATTTCCTTCGATTTAACAACGTAATGAAATGGAAAGACATTCTACAACATTACAATAAAACCAAACTTAATTTACCAGTATATAATAGGGACTTATCAAATTATGTGAGTTTCTATCAAAACTTGATCTTCTAGTTTGGTGTAGTTTGAGCCTTCAAATTAATATTTGAGGAGCAGATTTACAGACAAGCCAATGGGTTCTTATTTAGATCACCCCATGATTTTAAAATTTTAATCATGTATACTGAATTGTTTAATTGTTTATCTCCCTTATATTATACTACACGTGTAATTGTAGTTTAGTGATTATAGTTTTACTTAACTGTTGTGGAGATTTAGATTTAAATTTCGATTGCCACATATTATGTATTTTATATTTCATCTTTCCAACTTAAATTTTCTTGTTTTGACCTTGTTCAGTGTCCTCTGGTTTCCAAGTTTTTAAATATATGAGAATCTGCTACAAAATGCGTACTAAATAGTTAGTTAAAATTCTATTATACACATTTTTTTTCCATATGTTCTGAATTTTTAGTTGCAACTCTTTGATCGCATGAGACATGAGTAATGAGCTACACACAAATTATATGAATAATAAATTTAGTGTTGTTATGTGTGACAACAAGTGTTAGTTGAAATGAATTATTAGTTGCTATACAAATGTAAATACCATGAATTAATTGAAATTGTTGCATGATAAGGGCCTTCAACAACAATGAACTAAACTTATTTATGTTGTCTTAGAATAAGTTCTTAATTAGTTCCTCAAAAATAATTGCAAAATAACATATTATATAAGAGAGATCATATAATGTGAAACAAATTCGTTGAATTTGAAGAACAAATATATAATATATAAATATGATATTAGAGGATAATCAAAATTTAAAAAATTGTTATTTTTATCTTATAGTAACGGTGTCGCTGTGAAAAATCTACTGGCATATGACTGGCATATGATGAAGATTCAATTTTTCACCATTGTGTTCAGTTTTGATGGCATTGTTTGGTATTGAAACTACAAGCCACGTTTGTGAAGTTTGTGGATGCAAATCACATGTGTATTCAGTGTTATATAGTATATTTATGTTAGGGAATTAATATCTGAAAATAAACAGAAATGGCTGATGATTTGACAAGTTCTTGCTGCTGAGAGAAAGATTGATGACACAAAACAAATGGAGAGTGGTGACAATGTCATATCAGAGAGGGGCGAGCACAGGGAGAATAACTTTGGCAGCAGAGTGGAGAGTTTGGCGGGCATCAGATAGAGAGAGAATCAGGGAAAAAGAATGAGGAAAGAAAGAATAGAAGGGTATAATAGTCTGAAGTGAATTTAGAGTCTCAATTACTGTCATTTAATTAGTTTTATATATAATTTAATATATTGTAGATTTCTAATAGATAAATATGTGAGTTTTTACAATTTTGAAGTGCAAATATTTATGATATTACAAACTTTTGAGAAAAAAAAACTGTAATATTGAAGTTTTTTAGGGGATAGATATATACATGAAATTTCCCCAATTAATAAATACAATGTGGTTACATGGGACAATAAGTAGTCCAAGAAATTACATTTGGCAATGGATAAATCATGCTCTAATCCAACTTTAACAATTCTCGAGTGAATCTGTATGTGCTCCCATATGCACTTCCATTAACCATTATGGATGAACAAGCACTGATAAGAATCTGTGCTCCCAAATGTAGTCCCATTTTGGATGAACAAGCATAGCAATAGCCTCTTAATTAATGCTTTCTAGCTTTTAATAAACCAGAAATCATACAGGTGAATAGTGTAACATCATATATACTCAATACTCGCAGTGCATATGTCATATCACAGCATTTGCAATACATGTCAATTAGCACAGTTTTCAAAACCTAATTAAGTGGTACTGTGGTACTCTTTTCTTTTTATGGGATAATTAGGTGGTACTTCTTGACGAATAGATAAACAGTGAACCATCTTGCCTCTCTGGTACCAATTGTGAGAGATGCATGAAGACAGCAACTTGGAAAAAGTGAATGCAGTAGGCTTTAATTTCTATTATTTCTATCATTCTATATATGGCAATTATTTTAGTTTCATTTAATTTCTAAATGCTTTTAGTTTTCTAGCAACAAATTTATCAAATTCTTTCTATTAAAAAAATTGAACATAGATAAACTAGTTATATAATTCTCCATTTTTCAAGACATTAACTAATCAACCTAGAGATAACTCTGAAATATGCTCCGTCAAACCCAATCTATATTATTAATGAGGAGGGTTCAAATGCACCCAAATTTTTGTGCACCCAAATGCACTCTATCATTTTTCTCCGTTTTCAAAGTCCGAATAGTCAATCCGAACCGTTAGATGCGATCTATATATTAAGATGTGCTTGGAGACCAAATTTTACATTTTTTTTTTGAATTTTTTTACTATTTATTAAGCCACTTTGAAAATCGCTGATCTAATGGTCCAGAAAATATAAAATCAGCGATTTTCAAAGTGGCTTAATAAATAGTAAAAAAATTTCAAAAAATATAAAATTTGGTCTCCAAGCACATCTTAATATATAGATTGCAACTAACGGTTCGGATTGACTATTCGGACTTTGAAAATGGAGAAAAAGAATTTGAAAGATAGAATGCATTTGGGTGCACAAAAATTTGGGTGCATTTGAACCCTCCTCATTATTAATTTAAGAAATTAAAAATAAATGTTAATAACTAAATAGAAATTAAGTGAATTTTAATTCTAAACAATTACATTTAGTGTAATTATTGTTATATATATATATATATATATATATATATATATTTAATAGTCATGTTAGTAATTATTGTTGAAATTTGAGTTCTAAAAGCTCAAAATTGTAAAAATCTACATTTGTAATATTTGTACATTGAGGACTTGTCTGAAAGTTCTCATACCTAATTAATTTATTTCAATTTTATTCTTAGAGTAACCTTTCGTCCGATTAACAATTAAACTGAAGGTTGCTTTTAATTTTTGCCTCATTTGCGCACCCTTAGGTTTTGTTTTTTTTAACCACCGTTATTAAGAGGTGCAAATAACAGGTGCAACCCTTGACGATTATAAATCGCACTCACTTCTTATCTGTTGAGTATCGGAGAATATAAATAAAATTAAATTAAAAAAAAAAATAGAAACTTCTCCTCTGATTCCTTTGTTATCATTCAATCCGAGAGAGTAAGAAAGAAATAAAATAATATTGATCTATAGTGAATATTGCATAGTTATTGTCAGTTGCTTTACAATATTTTGTACAGTGTTTCGTATACAATTTAAGTATTATTATTCCAACTTATTTTATTTTATTTATGAATTTATTCAACTATCCGAATTGTTCTAAAAAATTATCCCAACAATTATTAATATAAAAGAGAGAACAAAACTCAACAAAAATAATTAAAAAGTAACATTTTTACAAAATAGTTTAATTTAAAAATTACGTTGCATCTAAAAAGTGACATATATAAAAAAATTTGTAATTTAGAAATTACGTTGCATCTAAATATTTCGAGTGCTTTGTATAAAGTCTAGATTTCTACTATGAGGTTTACACCTTGCTTGGATGGACAGTAGAGAAAGAGATGATGGAATGGAAAGAAAAGAAAATTTTCTTTTGAATCGTGTTTGGTTCACAAAATAATGTCGGAGGTCAAAAGTAGAGGAGAAAAAAGATTTAACATTGCATGCTTATAATTAATAGAATTAATTTCTCTCCTGATTTGGAGTGTAACGGAAGGAAAAAAAATTTATTGATACAAATGCCCTATATTTTACCTATATAATTCTTATCAAAGTTTATTTGTCACAAATCTACATCAATCACCAAATTTCTTATTAACCTTTTAAATTTTAATTAACCAAACACAAATAAAATAGAAATAAAACTTAAATTTATTTTTCCTCATTAATGATCGAAACACAAATCTTTATATTACATTTCATTCCCCTTCTATTCTTCACTTCCCCTCCTTCCTCTACTTTCCATCCAAACTGAGTGTTAGAAAACTAGTTCTGCACGAAATGCCACATAGAGATGTAATTTTTTACACAGCCATGATATCATCTCTATTGGATGCCAGGGACTATGAAAATTCTGTAGAGATGTATACTTACATGAATTAAAAATTACAGCCATGATATCATCTCTATTGGATGCCAGAGACTATGAAAATTCTGTAGAGATGTATACTTACATGAATTAAAAATTATCACGTTGAATTAGAAATTAGAATTGCAAATTTGATATAGAATTAAAAATCCATAATTTTTCCCATGGTGAGATATAAAATGTAATTTCTTTAATTTTTTTTTTTGCTAAATATGACACATACAAAATTAAGCACAAAATTTTTGGTTAATACATACTATACAGTTGGTTAGTGTTATATTATACATTTTCTTTCCTATGTTCTGATTTTTTTTTGTTGCAAACTCTTTGCACACATGAGACACAATCGAGTAATGGGCTACACACAAATTATGTGAATAATAAATTGATTGTTAGTTATGTGTGAGTTATTAGTTTTTGTGTAATCACCATCATACAGATGCAAGCATCATGAATTAATGGAAATTATTGCATGATAAGTCCCTTTTAAGTAGAATATAAAAACAACAGTGAACTAATTAAACTGAAATAAGTTCTTAGTTATATTGTCTTAGAATAAGTTCTTAGTAACTCAAAATTAATTGCAAAATAAAATAACAAGGGAGATCATTATATTCATTGAATTGGAGAACAAATATAATATATAAATAAGATATTAGAGGATAATCAAAATCAACAAAAATGCTATTAGTTGGTGTAAGAAATAAACACCCTATACTGAGAGGGGAAACAAAAATGTTTTTCCCTTTTTATTTTTCTTTTCTTTTCAAAATGTACAGGAATTATTCAATCTATTGGTCACTTAAGCAAATGAATTCACCACGTGCACACATCTGGAACAATTCAATCTTCATCAATAATCGCTCTCTTAGTTAAAATGTAAAATTAATCACAAAATGAAAGGATACCATAAATACTACTTTGTTCATACAAATAAAATTTATCCACTATAGAAATTAAAGAAAAATGCTATTGATTTGTTTTTCCTTTGAATGAAGAGCAGAATCCGCCTAAAGCCAGTCAAACAAGTTTGAAACATGCACGCAATCGCTACTATGAAAACAAACTGAAAATTTAAAGAGATAACTCTTCTTCTGCGCACTACTGCACGACTTCCTAATTAACCCAGATAAAAATGCTTTAAATCAGCATAATTCATTTTTTTATTGAAGACAAGATGGCCTGGCAAATCCTGCATCTACGATTTGTGCTCAAGCATATATATATATATTTTTTTTAGTACTTCACAAGAGCTGTCAAGCTTGTACAGAAAATAAATTACAGCCAATTTATCATGATAACAAACTGAAAATGACATCAAACCCAAATTATACCTGATTCCCTAATACTGTTTTGCTCAACAGTATTTTCTCCACAGCTTTGCCTCCAGCAGTATGCATTATGACAACAAAAATGGCTGCACCCTTGAATTTCTGAATATTCGCTCATTCCTTTCTTTCCATATTAACCAACACTCGCTGAATATCAGTGTAGGATCTTTTTTTTTTTGAAAACCCGATAGTAGCTATCAGGGAAACATACAACTCAGTACCGGCACTGTATCTCCACGTCGTACCAGTACCCCTACCGCCCTTAAAATTAAAACTACCCAAAATCCAAAAAATTCAGAAAACATCCCTCAACACACCTAGACATTATATCTACAGTATTTCTGCTTGTGCTGCTCTTGTGGCCCACCGTCAGCTCCAAAAGGGAAAAAATGCAAAACCCCCCCTAAAACATCTAAAATCACATCACACATATTTCAGCCAAATTTTTGCTTCTCTTCTGGCCCGCTGTGCCATCCACTCTGGGTCAGTTGCTCATCCTTCAGAAATTTATGTTTCGTCCCCTCCACAGTTAATATCCACTGTGCCATCCACTCTGCTACTTAACAATATCTGAGCCATAAGATTGCCTCCTGCCTTGCATTCTCAGCCATAATTCCTGGATCATTCCTCTTCCCTTCAAAAATATTACTGTTCCTGTTTTTCCAGATATGCCAGCAACCTGAAAAGAAAAAGGCTCCCCATTTTCTTCTTGCTTCACTGCCCCGATATGCATTTGCTGAAGTACTAATTGTTGACAGAAAATTATCACTGTTGCAAATAATTCTGAAACCCGATAATGATGACAGCCTATACCAAAAAATTCTTGCAAAATGGCATCTAAAAAATAAATGGAAGGTTGTTTCCCGAGGGCATAATTGGCACACTTCACATCTCAGTTCACATATAAAACCCCTGCGTAGCATACATTCATGAGTAAGGAGTTTATCTTTTAAGAATAGGAAGGCAAAAACCTGTACCGATAGCGGTATTTTGAGTCGCCAAGTGAACTCAAATTTCCATCTCGTGTAGGATCAAATTCTTTCCAATCTGCATCTTTTCTGTTCACCGATCTCATCCAGATTTCCCGTACCGATTGGCCCTTGTTACTCTTACCTCATGCCCCTTCCTGAATTTAATAGCTCTCCAAAGCTGTATTTCTTACAGGAAAAATTAGAATCAACAGAAAAGCCTTAATTCTACGGGAAAATATTAAAAGAATTAAAAATGTAATGGACGCTATCTCTGTCTCATGATATCAATTTCATAGCACTTTATAAAACAAACCCAGCAACAACATGCACCCGATTCAAAAAAACAAGGAATCAATTTTTTGACACAATAACCCGCAATAAAGTAATGCTTATTATTACAATCAATATCTATAAGCCACAATTTCATAACAATAGACCTTTTTTTTTTTTTTTTTTGAAAGCTTGCTAGGTGCCATAGCACTACACTTTAAAAGGTCTGAGAAAATAAATTCCACAAATTATAAAATTTACGCTGTTTGAGTTTATAATTATTTTGATATTCTCATTAACAACTAGTTGGATTTGATATTAGAATAAAAGGTCGAATATTGATGCTCTAAGCTACCAAAAAGATATAACTCCAATGATATGAAATTAAGCACACAAAGTGGTCAATACGTACAAAAAAAATTAAATTAAAATTCTATTAGACATTTTTTTTCCTATGTTGTGATTTTTTGAATTGCAACTTTTTGCACACATGAGACATGAGTAATGAGTAATGAGCTACACACAAATTAAATGAATAATACATTTATGTTGTTATGTGTGACAATAAGTGTTGGTTGCAATGAATTATTAGTTACCATGTATGATTATTGTCATACAAATGCAAACATCATAAATTAATAGAAATTGTTGCACATGATAGGACCCTTTAAGTAGAATATAAACCAACAACAATGAATTACTAAACTGATTAATGTTGTTTTAGAATAAGTTCCGGCCATTTTTATTAATATCCCTGAAACAATTGAAAATTTTACAAATGTCCCTGCTCCCAATTTTTTTTTAATTATGCCCTGACCGCCTAGGCCCAGGGCGGCCCATATACCCTGTGAGGCGCCCCACACACTGGCGCCCCATAGCACAAGTGAGGCGCCTCACATAGCAGCGCTCCATACCCC